>JAJMBE010000142.1:0-28738 GCA_030565125.1 Candida pseudoviswanathii
TGCTCGTAGAACCAGTCTCGTCGTTCACCTCCTCTATCTCATCGTCGTGGATTCTGTAGTGGCATAAACACTGTACATATTCCTAGCTGTAATGCCAACGTATTTTTGATGCCCCATTACAGTCACACCCAGGAGTTTAAAGGCTTGTAAACAGGATTGGATGAAGCAAAATTCTTCATCTATTCCCTTTTATCTCTTTTCAGATCAACAAAACAACTTGTTGTTGACTTACACGAATGATATGTAATGCTTTGTCGGTTCATGGTTACAAAACTCGCTCAAACTTCGCACAAGAACTTGAGTAAATCGGCGATAGTTTAGGTATATAGCGTTAGAGGTTAGGTCACACACCCTAAACAGTACTATTTCGTCCAAAATACAATGACTTTCCGGTGTATATATTAATATAATCTAACGGCTAATAAAAAGTATATCTCACGTTCGTATTACAATTTCACACAAATGTATGGCACTTCAACATCCTCGCCTTCTTGATCATCACAACAGACCTCGAAAATCAAGTTCTTAGCATGAGCTGGCACATCCTTCTTGCTGACTTCCTTGATCAATTTCGACAACTTCATGCCCAATCTGTCCTTGACCTTCTTTGGTGGGAAGAACGAGGCGTACAAAAGGGAGACACCGTATGACAACATAGTGATGGACAAACCTTCTTCTTTCTCAAAGTAGTCCAACAATTCTTGCAATGTGATGTCACCGTTAAGCTCGAATCTGTCCCAAATTTGATCAAACTTCTTGTCGTTGTACTTGCCCTCTGCGGACTTGATTGGTTCAGAGAACCCAATGAAAGGCAAGGCCAAGTTGATGAACCCGTTCTTGTACTGTTCAATGTCATCTTTCTTGTCGACAACCTTGTACAATTCCAAACATACCAACCCAGTGACCAAAGCAGTGGTGGTGGCAATGGCAGGAATGATCTTACCAGCGATGAATTTCGTCTTGTGAGCATCGGCGGTTTCGATACCGTAATTCAATGCTCTACAGTTGGAAGCAGCAGTGATGAATTCAATGTGGTGGTTGGTGTCATCGTCTTTCTCAAATTCAATTGGACTCAATCTGTAGCCGGCCAAAGTGCTTGGCTCAGGTAACGCAGCAGCAATCTTTCTGATTTCCTCATCATCAATTGAGCCAGAAAGCTTGTTGGCTTGTTCCTCGGCTTCAGCATCAGTGGCGGCAATCTCAACACCGGATTTTGGTTGGAATGGTTTGATTTCAATAGTATCCAAAACCTTCTTGTAGTCGTCCAAAGTTGCGTTTTGCTCTTTCAATCCGTAAATGAAAGCCAACAAATTGGCGCCCCCAACAATGAAGTTGAGATGGTCTTTGTTGTCGATATCAAATTCCAATGGCTTTGGTGCCCTTTTTGGTCCAGACCAAAATGGTGCACCGGTTGAGGTTTTGGCATCCGGTGGGAAGTTGTACAACAATTGCTTGATATCGTGGTTAAACTTGATCTCAAACTCTTGTCTGGCCCATTTAATACAATCTTCAAAGGTGTATGGGCGTTTGTTCAAGTAGTCGGATATGTTTTCCAAAGTACCCTTGATATCTGGGTTTTGCTTCAAGGTTTGCTCCACATAGTTTGGTTGACTCAAGTACAAGTTGACACTTTCTGGGGAATCGGCAAAATACCCTTGGAACAACGATTTGGCCCAGGCAATGGTATGGTCGATCTTGTTTGGGAAGGATCTTAAAGTACACAATGGAATAGATTTTTCTGGTGGATCTTGAGATGACGAATAGGACTCGGTCAAGTTTGGAATGACAACTTGAGTGTTACCTTTAGTACCCAAGGTACCTGATTCCAATAATGGCTTCTTGTAGAAGACACAACGACGATCAACATATGTTCTGGCCTCGACGTTATCCAAGGCATTGACAACTATGTCCAATTGGGTCCAGAACGCATCATCGAAAATGTCTTCGGTTTCAGGGCCAACCTTGTCCAACTTGGAGTCGATCTTGCCCTTCAAGTCAGGGTTCATGGCTTGAACTGCAAGAGCAGCAACGTCTGATTTATTCTTACCAACATCCTTTGGTCTGAACAAGAATTGACGGTTCAAGTTGGATTTCTCGATGGAGTCGTTATCAGTGATGAAGATCTTACCTTCTGGACCAGAACCCAATCCCATCATAGCCCAATTCTTCAACATTTCACAACCAATGGCACCGGATCCAACCAAGAACACTTTCAAGTTGGCAATGGCATCCTGGTACTTCTTACCGAAAACGGCAATTTGGCCATCGTATCTAGATCCAGTTTCCTTAGTGGTTTCGGCGTTTCTTGGGTACTCTTTCTCAGATGGCAATGATTCCAAGGAATCAAAGTACAACCATTGTTTGATAGGGGTGAACTTGGCAGAACAATTCTTCAAGACTTCTTGCGCAATCAATCCACCGTAAAAGGCAACAATACCTGGGATGTCACCACGAGCTTGATAGAACAACTCCTTGAGGTATTTTTCATCAAGTTTGTCTTCGCCCAAAATAGATGGGTTCTGTGTTGCCAACTCTTCAGCGTATCTTAACGCTTCACTGGCATCTTCTTCATTGTAAGGAGCTGGCAATTCCCCTTGGTGTCTGGTCTTGAAAGCGTGTAAAGCTTGGAAACCCAAGTGCAATTGAGCTGGTTTGTCGAATTTAGCAAAGTCCGAAATCAAATATTCTGGGTTAGCCAATTGTTTAGTCAATGGTTCAAATGTAATGTCTTTTGGAACTTTGACTTGTGTGTATAATCCGCCTCTGACATATTCGCCATAGCTTTCATCAATCTTGATCTTGAAGGCATAAGGACCCAAGACTTCAATCTTGTGTGGGTTGCCATCGTTCAATTTGGGCATGCCTTCAATCTCGGCAAACTTGACATAATCTCCATCCTCTAATCCGTGTCTATTATCGTCCAACATTGTAACAGTACCGTCCTTTTCGATATCAGAAACAATGCCACCCAATGGCTCTTCACCGGTCTGGTCAATGACCGTGAAATTTTCGCCGAAGTCAACGAAAATCTGGCCAAACAAACCTCTGATGTCAGCGTTTATGTAGCCGATACCGTTGGCATGGGTTATGTTGTTGATTGTCACTTGCTGTTCCAAGGTGATGTTTGTTGACACAATACATTGGAACTTCAACAAGGTTGCTTCGTCGATATTGTCAACGATGTTAATTGGCACATAAGCGTTCAACTCAGACAATTTTTCACGACTAGTGGCGTCTTTAGGTTGCCCAATGTCGGACTCCGACAAGAAGAATTGGGTAGACAAGTCGGTCACAGTGACAGTACTAGGATCGTATAAGCTCAAGGATTTGACACCGGCAAGGGCAATGTTCTTGGCGATTTCTATACCTAACCCATTGAGACCAATAATCAAAACGTTGGCGTTCTGCATCTTGAGCATGGCTTCTTTGCCCAAGACGTACAATTGACGGGAATACAACCCTTCATCGATCTCTTGTGGTGATGGGGAATCTATTTGCATGTTGTCAGACATGGTTGGCTTATTCTGTGAATTGTGTGAGGTTGCTCTGGAGAAAAGGAGACAGGTTCCAGGTTGTCTGCGTTTGCTCTTTTTTTTGGCTTCCTCTCAACAATCGCCATGGAGTTTGGTGAGAAGGAAAAGATGAAGGCAAAAATAGTCGTGCATTCTACAAATATCGGACAAACCAGATTACTAATCTATGTGGTCCATGCTATGTTTTCTTAGCTCAGCTTGGATGTCGAAATCCGGGTCTCTAGCTTCTATGGTCTTGACCACTCTAGCAGGCACACCTGCGACCACTGTATTTGGCGGCACGTCTTTGTTGACCACAGCACCAGCCGCAACCACACTTCCATCACCCACAGTCACGCCACCGAGAATAGTACAGCTGCCACCTAGCCACACACCATTACCAATAGTCACAGGCAAAGCGTTCTCCAAGTACTCGTACCGCAACGTTGGATCGACCGGGTGGTTTGGCGTGAGAATCGACACGTTCGGCCCACACATCACGTTATCCCCGATCTTGACAATCGACACGTCCAAGATCGTCAAGTTGTAGTTCGAGTAGAAGTTCTTGCCCAAGTACGTATTGAACCCGTAGTCGAAATAGATCGGATGCTCCATGTAGGTTCCCTCGCCCACATGTCCAATGAAGCTCTTCAAGTGGTTGGTTTTTGCCGCTTGGTAGTCCTCCATGGTCTGGAACTGTCTTGTTCTGAAGTCACCGTAGTCCAACATGTAGTCCCTGCACTTGAGCCTGACCTCGAACAAGTCCTTCTGGCGGTCATTGTATATCATGCCACTGATCATGCGCTCGTAGTTCTCGTACGCGGCCTTGTCGTCTTTAGCAAAGGGCAAGTGATTAAGATTCGCGTATGCGAATTGAATCAATTCGAGGTCCTTGTCTGGTCGGACGTTGGTCTGCTTGCAGAAGTCTTCTTTGTCTTTGAACTGTGGCATGTGTGGAGGGAAGTTGGGGGGGATAAGAAATCAAATGTTGTTCTGTTGTCGGACAAGCTTTTTTAATTGTTCACTGGAGGGAGAGAGTTTTTCAACGGTTGGAAATCCGGATTCGTTGAAGAATGTTGGTTTTTCCGGGGGCTGGGAAATCCGTCTCATCAGTATCACCTTTCACTAAGGCCGGAGGTCGCCCCTTTGTGGTATCTCGATGCGACTAGACATTGATCTGGCCTCCTATGTGTGTCTCTGTGCGGGGGGAGGGGGGGGGGTACAGAGGATAAAGTTGGGAAATATTCCGAGAATTGTTGCGCAGCATGCGAAAAAGGAGACTCTTCCCAACTGTGCTGCAAATACAGAATTCAGTTCCAAACGGAATTAGACTTCCTTCTTCTTGAGCACCTTGCTGGAAAACAGTTCTAAGATAAGCCAGCAGCGTCACTTCCAACCTTCACTCTCTTGACTAATCACTTGCAAACGCCTAGGCTCCCCTTCCTACCAGGACAGAGCCGTGCATTGTCAATCAACACAATAAGTCACCTGTACGAGCTTAACCGAAAGGAAGCCGAACTCCCCCAAACCCAATGCGCATTTAATATTATATTTTGCCTGTCATTGAATTATGCGCTCAATTATTATTAAATATTATTTGTGACCCATTCACAAGCTTTATCCACTCCGCTTGCTGCCCGCGATTGCTGCAAATGGCCCAAGTCACATAGGAAAAATAATAATGAACTAGATTTATTATTTGTCTGTACTCTATGCATATTCTATGCTTTTTGTATTGTATTTAGACTATGCTTAGAGTTATACATTTGATTCTTGGGCTTCCTCTTAAAATAGAACGGAATTTCATGATAAGAAATACGTACCTTACCTCGCCTTGCTTATACTTCACGCTTGACACAGGCACTCCTTCGGTGGTTCCCTTTCAAAATCGGCCGACTCTGGTTTCTGCGTCGAACCTTCCGTGTGTGTGTGGCGGGTGGTGTTCTACTTCTAGAAGGCTTTGGGTTAGTGTCCTTCGAGGGTGTTCTCTGTTGCACACCAATACACTATTTTTACAATTGTTACATTCTAGTGCGACACAATTGTCCGGTCACGTTGTTAAGCACGCCTCACTTTAGAGCACCTAAAACTTTTGTCCATTTGGTATGAAGAGAAAGTAAAAACAGTGTAAGGGGCCAGCTCGTTCCTCTGACGCAACCATCGGATATAGCTAAAAATAAAACGTACAAACCGAGCTACAATGACCACGACAAATCATTCCCACCAGCAAACTCGTCTCATGAAACACGGAGTACCGTCTCTTCCATCACTAGCGACCACAGCCACCTCATCCCTTCTCTTGCCTTTTCAATTTCGGAACCTCTGAGCTCCAGAATTAAGCTTTTATTTTCCGAAACGAAGAACGCAAACGCATCTCGTTCAATTCTCTCCCTCGCCTTGCTCATTGCTGACCCTTCCGTGCTAATCCTAATCGTAGTAAAATACTTCATTGGTTCGTCCCGTAGGTACAAAACCAAGAGGGAGTTATAATAATTCTAGTAGAAACATAAGGCTCTGCAGATACGTTTGTTTTCACAACCACTAACAGCACCCGTTATGAACCCCTGGCGTCGTGTTGATCGGCGTACTTGTACACACACACGGGACACAATGCCTAGCGTGTTTTACAACCTATGCTAGAGAAGCTCTTTTGTGGGACGAACACGAAGGACGGAAGGTGAAAGAAAATAATAACAAAGTTGGGGGAGGGAGAGGAGATGACGGGGAAAGGAAGGTTTTCCATGGATTTGAAATAATAATCTGGCGCCATATGGTCGTTATTGGTCTGCATCTTCCGAGTCTAGTCCCTGGTGGGTTGCGTTTCCGATCTGTCCAAACGTATCCACTCACGTGATGCTGTCTCGGAAATCGCCTTTTTGTTTTTTTCCTTGCCCTTTTTCCATCCTCACAAAACCTTTTCTAAAGCAAAACTTTAAAAATTCCCAAGGGGATAAGGGGGCAAAACAAGGGAAAGACGTACGAGCAAGGGATAAGATGTTGAATCATGCCATTGTCAAGAGTCATTTTTGCTCTCAGGTATCAAAACTAAACCACAAACAGCTCCATGATAGCGTAGGGCATGGAGTTCGGAACCGGGATAAGATTGGATAATTCCGGTCACTTGCAATCCCGTGGAAATGAAAACAAAACAAAAAAATCACCAACCAAATCAACCCCTACAGAAAGAAAAAATAATCAGTGCTACTCTGAAAAATTAAAGTACCAACTCTTTTCTTCCAAACAAGGAATTAGACCTGCAAGCACGTACTACAATGACGGTCACTATACATTGTCTAGCAGACGTCTGTTTAATCCCAGTATGTATCGCACCTTCTCCCTTTCCCCAATTACCTCCCGGACTCCCGTGTACTAACATATCGACAGATCGGCAAGGGCACACCATCCGTCTCCGACGAAGTGGCAGTGATTACGAGACTCGCTCAAGAGTCGCCATTGGAAACGACCTTGCACTCTGCCGGGACCACGATTGCGGGGCCCTGGAACGAAGTCATGGACTTGATTGGACAGTTCCACCAGGTTTTGCACGACAAGCACGGCGTGTTGCGAATCCAGAGTGATATCCGTGTGGGCACGAGGACTGATAAGCATCAGACGCCCCAGGACAAGATCGATGTTGTGTATCGTAAGTTGAAAGAGCAAGAATAAATGTACGGATGATACGTTTTTGTTATTTTTTTGTTTTTGGTATTTAACTCTATGTAGTTTTTGTGGTTGTCTTCGTTAATTAATAATACTGTTTGCTGTAGATTTGCTGCTGCATTGAAAATGACGAAGCGGAAGACGGTGGAATCGGAGGTGGCGGTAATGACTATTGCCGTAAGGCGTCTTGGTGTTGCTGGTGATGTTGGTGGTGTTGCTGCTGTTGTTGTTGTTGTTGGTTGGGGATGATTGTCATTGGATTCGTGGCTGATGTTGGGTTGTTTGGCATCAATTGCGTCTGGTAGTTCCTATACTGAGGATCAATGTACTTGGCCTCCACGTAAACATGAGCTCTCTTCTTTCTCGACTGTTCTCTCTGTTCAATGATCTTCCCCGTCAACTTACGTTCTCTCTGGGACTCCACAATCGTCTCTTCAGTGACACCAAAGCTAGCAGGGTTCTTGAAAAATAATTCCCGAATCATTTCTCGACACTCGTAATCGGTAAAGTTCTTGTTCGTCAGCTTGTTCAACTCAGAACAGATAAACCTCCACTTCTCCAACTCTCCAGCATCCAACAACTGGTGCAAGAACATCTTGTCCTTGTTGTCCCAAGCACTGGAGTTGTTGTTGCCCTGTTGGCCAACAATCACCTGGTACCTGTTTCTTGCGGCCAAATAAGAGCCCACACCTGTAATCTCAGCAATCTCTACCCACGACTTACCCTTCTTCTTCAATCCGACAATCAAGTCATCCTGCTCTGGCGTAAATTTGGACTTTCTCTTGGCTCTCTTTGAAGTCAAATTGACCGTCATGTCAGGACGTACTGGCGCTCGTGACAAGGGAGGTGGTGGTAGCACTTGTTGGAGCCGTTCTGGGAAGTTGGGATATATTACATTCATCGGAGGTGCAGCTGACATGGCTGGCGATTGTTTCTTGGCTGGGCCCTTATTGATACTTGACCTCGATCTTGTCTTACCAGAAGCACTAGATTGCAGTTTGGAACGCACAGTACGCTGAGGTGGTGGGAACTGTTGCTGCTGTTGTTGATGAAGTTGCTGTTGTTGCTGCGACTTTTGTGCCGCTGGGGGAGGTATTGTCTGCATTTGTTGTTGCTGAGGAGGCACATAGTTGTAGTAGGGTATGCTTGGCTGGCTCGTTGTCTGGTTAGGCAAGACGGTACCTTGGCCCATTATGAGGTAGTTGGGTATGGTTGTGTCGTAAAACTGGGAGGCATTATTCTGAGATTGTTGTAATTGTTGCGTTTGCAGCATTTGTTGCTGCTGTTGTTGATTGTACGCATGGTGAGGGGCCACAGATTGAGTCTGCTGCGTCTGTAGGGGAGGCATGGCATAAACCAACTGCTGGGGCTGTGATTGCGTATACGTCTGAGGGATGTTCATTAGGAAAGGTTGTTGTTGCTGCTGCTGTTGGGACTGTTGAGACTGTTGGGAGGATTGTGAGGGTGGCTGCTGTTGTTGCTGCATTAGAGCCGGGTTGTAAAACCGCTGCTGGGGCATTGACATCAGCATCTGGTGGGGGTCAAATATTAGTTCTTCCTTAAGCTGCTGGAACTGATAACTTGTGGAGTTGGGGTTCGAGTTATTGTTGCCGTTGTTGTTTGAATACGAACTCATATATTGGCTGGATGGTTTATAGCGTTATGATCTGGTGGATTGGGAGGATAAGCAATTGGTTGTAAGTTTTGTGTGGCAAATTAATTAATTAACAAAGAAAGGACTATTATTTAAACTAAAACCTTTGAGACAGGATACCTTCTTTTTATTCTTCTTCTCGGGTGATATTAAATCTCAATTGGAATGGCAATGGTGATAATAAATAAAAAAAAAACAAGACCAATAACTGGGAAGAAAGGGATAAAAAAATCTGGAAGTGGTATGGTAGTTGTTTATATATAATGTTTTATTTGTTTCTGTTTTGCTTTGACAGGAGTTATAATCATACAACAACAAAAGAATTCGGGGGTCGATCTGAGTCAAGTCCTCAATGGGGTGGTTGATTGGTGAGATAATAAATAAAAATGTAAATAAATAAATAATAAGTAAATAATAATTCAATTGAGTTGAAAGAAAGGGAAGTTTAATCGAGCTTTTCTGCACTGGATTAAGGACTAGTTGAGTGAGGACTTGAGGGAGGGGACACTAAACCACTGTAGATGTAACGTAATGTGAAGTACTGTGACAAATCTCGATAGATAAAACGGGGGAGGAATGGAGGGAGGGATTTGTGAGGAGTGTTGACAATAGTAAGAACTGGTCAGGGAATAATGAAGAAAAAAGACAAGATCTGGATAAGTTTATGTTTATATATTATTCAATTGTCAATTGGGGCAAAGAAACAATGATAATAATATTCCGCAATGGAGTTAGAACCGTGGTTGGTTTAGATTGGAGGGGGGGTGGAGTTGCGACTGGAAGTGAGGATATGCGTGAATATGCTAGTTCTGGGTTTGGGTTTGTTGATAGTTGTGAGGGTGGGTTAGTGAGTTGAGTGGTGTGGTGTGGTGTGGTTTGTTGATAATAAATACTAGCGAGTAATAATAATAATAATAATAGTACTGTAAGGGTAGACCAGAGATTGTATATTGTTGTTGTTGGAGGATAGTAAACAATTGAGGGGGGGTGTGGTGGTGGTGGTTGTGGTAGGAGGAGGAGGACGAGTTAAGATGTGCTGAATAATATTAAATTATATATTGTGACATTGGGTGGCTGTATTATAGTGGGTGTGAATAATTATAATAAGTGAAATATCTCTGTCTTTATATATTTGCATATCTGGAGCATACAGAGACAATAATAAAAATTTTCTATATGTGTAGCCTGTGCTTTTGTGTAACACAGTAAAAATATCACTCACTCACTCACACACCAAACACCACTTCCCACTACCACCTCCTACATAACCACACACACATCCCCAACGACACAGAATCCCACCAGCAAAGGTATACAAACCATAAGGAATATGCAAAAAGAAATACTCTAAATAATATTCCCAAAAATATGACATTGTACAGCTTAACTTACACTAAACTGCTACAACAATTGGCATTTAACATTTCTCACTTAGTTCCTTCTACATTTACCTACATTGGCGTCACAAAACCTCACAAACGCTCTCAGAAGGAGACACCGCAACATCTACTGTGACTGCGGCTGCCAATCCCCCAAAAACTAAACCCCCAATCCTCTCATGGCATCATTTATTCCAGTACTATGATCTCATTCAACAGCGTCATACCAAAAACCACCTGCCCTCAAACCACGTCTGGTTTGTTCTTGGCTTGCAACACATCCAGTGACCCATAGCCATAAAAGAAAAAGCAACAAACCACAGAAATTTAACAACATCTACAGAAGAACAATAATTGGGACAAAAAAGAAATTCTCCACCAGGCTTTGTCTTACTTTACTTTGCTTTACGCCTCGTCGTGCTTCCCTCACTCCCACCCCTAGTTGCTCGTTTCTTCTGGGTGGAAAGAAACGCAAACAAAAGTGCCCACTCTCCTTCCCTTTTCCCTGTCCATTTTCCTTGTGTATCAAGGGAGCGATTAAAATACCCAGTATTATCTCATCCTTCCCATACCATTCCAAGCCCAATCTTGCATGATTTTTTAATTTATTTCAACCATCATCTCTCTTTTAAGCACGCCTACAGTAGAGCCTTTTTTGGGCACGGTTGAATTTTGCAACTAAAACAGAGCCCGACCCATAGATTTTTTTTGTTTCTCTCTTGGGAGCAAGGGGAACCTGGGGGGCAGGCGACGATTGCGAAAACCAAAAAGCCAAAAAAAAATAATCTAGTCAAATACACTCATAATAGAAAGCTTCCTGCTGGGTATAATGGAAGCGGCTGTTGCTGCTAGGGTCGGGGGAGAGGTTTGGGGTTCCGGGAAAGTGAAAGGTGTCTCGTTAGCTTAAGTTTAAATTCCTCAAGAAAACACAGAAGAAAAAAAGGGGGGCCGAGACTCCGAGGTGGTGGTGGTCGTGGGTCGCGGGTCATGGGTGATGGGGATCAGGATATCGTTTCCTAATTGATCATTAAAGCTTCACTATAGTGTACATATGCGTCAGTAAACACTAAACTAAACTAAAAGCTAACGGGAAGGTTGACTTGGGTGGAAGTATGCGTGGGTTACAAAAAAAAAAGAAAAACCTATGGTGAAAGCACAAGCATATTGCAGAAATTTCTTTACTTGGGCAGATATTATAAACATCTCAGGGAGTATTATTTTACCTTGTTTGAATCTTTTATTGTTCCAATGCAACGAAATAATATTATTACTAATACTGTTCGCTTTGGAACAACAACTGCTGGGGATTTCTCACAACTGCCGGGCTGGGTCCTATGTCCGATGCAAACTTTGTAGGGCAACCGCGGGCAACACCCCGTTTTGGCAGATGTTGGGTAGCTTGCCCAAATCACCCCTACGTCATGCTGCTTCGTGTGATCATTTGAAATGAGCTCTCTCTCTCTCCGGAGTCATCTCTTTCGCGTACCCTCCTATTTTCTTGTTTCTTGTTTTTCTATTCCTATTTCTCTCCCCGGTAGTATTATTATATTTGGAGCCCCAATAGAATGGGCTTATTTTCGAGTCCAAACCGTTCTTTGTGAGCAGATATACTGGAGCGCACTTAAAAAATACTCGTTCTCTTGCAATGTACCGTCCACAAGTATCTTGAATTTCTTTCTCCACGTTCGTCTCTTTCCTTCCTCTGCTTCTGTTTCTTCCCGTCCATTTGTTGTTTCTGAATATTATTTTCCAACTGAATTTCTGTTCAAAACAAAGCCCAACCTTAAAACAAAAACAAAACCTACCTGCCTTGTGTAATATAATATCGTAGGGAGTTATAATAAATTGCACGAGAAGGTATGGTATACAAACTGTACATCCAGCGAAGGCCCACCGACCTGCTGGGGTGACGAATCCGGCCGGACCCACCTCCCGAAAAGAGGAACGAGATTTGTAACTCTGCAGATACTGAAAAATAGTAACCACACACATATACACACACACAAACTGCGCTTTCTTTTTTGCATCCCCACTTTGAGTATACCAATAGCCAATATCAACAGCCCAGTCAATGTGTGTACTTTACGCGCTGGTACCGCCATTTATGTGGCTACTCCCTGTTTATGCAAAACACAGAGAATTTAAAGAAAAAAAAAGAAGAGGTGCTGATGAATATGTGCACGCGCAGTTTGACCTGCCTTTCCGTGAACCAAGAAGTCAAGAATCCAGATCTTGTGGATTTGATAGGGCAATTTCTTGTCCTGTCCTGTCCTGTCCTGTCTCCCCCCGTCCTGATTTGAGAAATCGTATCATAAAAAAGAAAAGAACAATAAGAGACACCCGTCCGGAATGGGTCAATCAAAAACCACACCTCGTAACCCTTCTAGGGATGCTGGGACTATTCCCTGATTGATGGAAATGTATCAGCCACGTCCCCGCCTTTGACTATGGAGTTGTCAAACCATCGCTCTCCTAATGTGTGTCTCTGATTTTGTTCTTGGGATTGTAGTGGGTCGTCTTTGTGGGTGTGTGAAATGAAAGAGAGAAGTCAAGAACAATAAATGCAAACACTAAACCTTAAAGCATCTTGAGACAATGGGGTCATTAAACATTTAAGCTCTCCAGGTCTTTGTGAAACATACGCAATGCATGGCGTAAGAGGTGCTAAAACTTAAATGGATGGGCAGGCAAGAAGCAAAGGAAGAAATCAAGAATGAAAAAAAAAAAACATGGGAAACTAAAAACCAACGGAGAAATACCACACACACCCTAGGTGACTAGGAGATGAGCAAATTAGACCATGCTTTTTGTAACAGCTGAGTTTAACCAAAGGCGAGATTTGATTTTCTTGGTTATGTGCTTTTGCAGACATTGTGTCTTTTTGAAACCATCTTCTTCTTCCCAAAGCGCCCTTTTCTCCCCGAACGTAACAAGGCGGCTGCTTGGTCGGTTTGGCCCGTTGCCACTCGCCGGTTACCGTCGCCGGGATACTGCCACACACACACGAGCACCTTAAACTTTATTATATTCACGGACTTGGATGTTTATTGTTCTGTCCTCGTCCAGGTTATCTTTATCTGACTGGGGTTAAGCTGAGTTAGGCTATCTTAGGTGAGGTTAGATCATAGATATTGGTGTGACAACCCACCAACAAGGAAACATCTGGCGTTTAAGAGATTAGACGATTTTGATTTGTTTTTTTTTGTTTTGCTCACATTTCTGTTTGGTTGCTTGTTTGCTTGCTGGCGGGAATCTAGAATCCCGTCTGTGGCTAGTAGGGCGAGCTGCTGGGATATTTTAATACACACTAGTAGGGATACGGCGTATCTGTTCTCTGGATATCTCTGGCACATCAAGTGTGCAAAGGTTGGTTTTTTTCTTGACTATGAGCAGGTAGTCAAAGCTTTGGTGGGGCTTCATTACTTCGAGCAGTTAGGCGGGTAAAGTTACGACTGAAAATTTCACCAAGGCCGTATCTCAATTGCCTAGTAGTGAACCCAACAATTGACTCAAAGGATATAAGCACCGAAGATTTAAGCTTCGTAATGTGTCAAAATGGAAATGTACCCAACCCTTTTTTTTTGTCATCTCCTGGGAGTTCCATTTTCTCCCCATCCCTTCGTCTTATTAGTTTAGCCCATTTTACTTTTCATGGACGCACAAGATACATACATACATATGCTCCCAAAATAAACAATGAAACAACCGACGTGCAAAATGAAACGTAAATCAACACTCTTACAGGCATGCCCACGCATCTTCGCTTCGGAAGAACTAAACTCTCCGGACGAACATCCCCGAGTTCCGTCCCTCCTTTTTTTTTTTTTAACTGCCTCCCTTGACTATGTGTTCTGGGGGAAGACGCATTTACGAATATTATCAAACACATTAACACTGGTTATGAAGCTCTCTTACTCTCTCTGTGTGCGATTCAAGGGTTAAGCACACCAATACTAAAAAGCGTTAATCTCCCACCGTCCAGTGCACGTTCATGGTGATACTGCCCCCGATTGTTCTTAGCTATCTTCCTCTCAACAGACTAACACACTCGTACGCACCCCCCCTGGATCATGGACTCAAACGGTGAAACTTTCACGTCAACTTCTACTCTTCGTGGATCTCTTTTTGCGGTGTCTATAACCCAACGCCTGTATGCATCGTGATTATGAGCCCCTGTCCCAAGCTCACAACGCACAAGGGTTTTGATTTCTCGCTGCAAGTGCCTCCCCGAACTCTAACTCGGGCGGGCACGTCGTCGTCGTGGGCGCGGCGATCGCGGCGACTGCCACAGACCACAGAGACAACCTGCGAGGGTCATTCGCTGCTGCACTGTCGAGAGGACAAGAACAAAAAATCACGATTCATTTACACACACCTAAAATCTTTCATTTCCATCCTCTATCTAGAAAAACTACGGTTATGTATCCATGATAACGGGGCTGTACAACTGACAGTGTATAGATACCCGCCTTGGAAAGAGGAGTACACCTAGGTGAGACACAGTTGAACCGCGGATATATGGACTGATGAAGGATTCTTCCCCCTTTCTTCCCTAGTTTGGATCGACCCATGTGAAGGCATGCGAGGGTATACTTTCGGTATTTTTGTGGGTTCTTTTTTTGTCTATGGGAGTAATCCATGCATATAATGGAACAATCCATTTTGGTTGGGGGTGGAAGATGAGGGATTACAAAAGGAAAGCTTCTGGAATTAGATCATTCTCCTGTGGTCTTGTAGTTTCAGATATTATAACACTTGAAATTAGTGTGTGCTTGTTTTTTCTCCTGGAACCCCAACTCTCAAACCCCCCCCGTTTTTTATTGCTCTCAAACCTCCGGTTTAAGAGGTATTCTCCCGAATATCTACACGTGCACACTGATTGCCTTTCTCAAAGTTATCCTGGATCGTGAACGTCATACGATCTTCAACCAGAGCACCCACGGGCTGAGTTAACACTTAAGGTTAAGGTCATGAGACTCACATATTTCCGGACAATAGCGTCCATCACCCGGAAATGTAAAATTTTTCTTTGCAGTACCCCCCAATGACTGAATACAATGTCGACAATAGAGACAAAGGAAAGTCGGAAGTCGTAAATGCACGGGGTTTAAAGTGAGACAAAAGGTCTTCTATGAGGCGGCTAGAATAGTCATTCATGGGACTAATTTAGTCTGTGGACTTACACAGACTAATTCAACTGACGAACAGGAAAAGATTTTCACTGTGTGGAATTTAATTTAGTCTTACATTCTGTGTGTTTTAGTGTTGGCGCGCGTCTCCCCGTCGTTGTCGGCCACTAGAGGGAAGCAATGAAAGGTTTCTAGAACATGGATTAGACGTGTTGCAGGCATGCGTAACTGCTTGTTGTACATGGCACAAAACATACGTCAAAACTTTCTCTTTTACTTCATCTCCTATCTTTCGTCTTACGGGATACGGTATTGTCCAGTGACGGCTGGTCTTATTTCCATCGTGTTGTGTGCTTGGTTGACACTGGAAATGTACCAAAGATGATGAAACCATCTACGAAGCGGTGAATGGTGTCCACTAAACACTGCCTCGATGGCGCTCATGTCCAGAACGCCTATTCCTACCCTCCCCCCCAATGATATTATAACTATTCGTAACACTTTCATCCCATCGCTCTGACCTCTTCCTGTAAGGGTTTGTATACTGTAAGTTTCTTGTATTTTCTAGACATTTATAAACAACTAAGAGGAAGAGGGAGAATGAGGTGTTATTTATAGCCCAAGCTCCTGAGAGAATGAAACTATCACACGTTGCCATCGGCCGCACACGTGGTTGTGGTGACGATGGTCAACCCTTGTGGTTCTAATGGCTATGTCCATTCCAAGTGGATCGGGAGATAGGGGTGCGGAGGAATACTACCCGACACTCCCCCACAAAATACATCTAAAGATCAAGCCCTTACATACATGTAGTTATAATATCGCTAATAATAATAATAATAAATCAACGGTCGGGTGGGTCGTCGTCCTCCTTGCGTGAGTAGCACCAAGCATCCTCCCGAAGTACACTACCTCTGACACGCAGTCATCTTGCTCCCCGATGCTTCATGTCCAGAAAGGAGAAAAAAGAATCTCCTAAATCTGTGGCTAGTGACCTTCCATCCATCTTCTCTTTCTTTGTCGCCCCTGCTTGCTCAGCAATCGCAGTTTAAACTTTTGTGTGAAGGCTCGGAAATTTGACCAGAGCACGTATAACCTTACCGCACGGCAAGTATTAACGAGGTCAAGGCAGGACAAGATTCAAGGAAAGCTTAAACTGGAATCGTAGTTAGATCGGTGCCGTTTCTTTTTTTTTACACGGATTAATGTTCAAAACGTCGTACATGACATGATGTGAAATGCTTGGTGTCTTACGTACCATGGCAATAGTTTCCTCAACTGAGTTGGATAATGTTGATGATGTGATAGTTTTTTTTGATGCCGTTCTTTGAGTGGCATAAACCTTACGATTTCGTTTGAATCGGGCAAAGCAGAGCAGCTATATACTTGCTTCCGCTAACCCTTGCCAGGGCAAATTCGGGAGCCAACCGGAATTCCCCGATTCGTCAAATCAGACACCATGGCACAACGGTAGGAACCAACCAGTGATCCGACACCGGCGAGTTCGAGTCCTGGCATTGCAAAGCCACTATAGTATAATGGTCATTATAAATCGTTGTGGTTAGTTAGTCCAATCACGTTACAGGCCCGATTAGATCCAAGTTCGATTCTTGGTGGTGGCAGCCATTTATTTTTTTTCTTTCTTTTTCTCCCTTTGATTTTTTACAACCGGTGATGGTGGGTTTCTTTTTTTGCGCCCTGTGCGCTTATTTTGCTTCGGTTTGCCACGCGATAAAGTTTGTGTTATCTCGCTCGAGGTGGTCGCACGCGCACGCACGCGCGCACAATCAGAATCAAAAGAGCAGAATAATTATATTAAGGTAGGAAACAACTATAGAATAATAACAACATACAAAATAGTAACAAAATAATGGTCAGATAATAAGGAATAGGTAAATTATAACAAAATGAAAAATCAAATAAACAGAAAAGGAAAACAGATGTGGTCTAAATGTTAAGTCTATTTTTCTTCTTCCTCCTTCTTTGCTTTCTCTTTGGAGAAGAATTTGAAAGGCAATTTGGAAACTTCAGCTAAGGATTTATCCGGGTTGAATGACTTATCAGAAGACTTGCCAAACCCGTAACTTTTCAGCAATGGTGGACTCTTCTTGACGTCCTTGGATGCAATCTGGGCGTCCTTCAAAGTCTCGATGTTCTTAGCTAATTCTTCGTCAATAACGCCACTTTCAATTGATTCGGTGGTTGCAATGTTCTTGAAAATACGCTTTGGCTCCCTCTTCTCTTCACGGTGTTCCCATGGGAAAAGCGGTGGGTGGTTAGCAGCTTCTTCTTCAAAGTCACCAGCAGCACCGCCTGCCACATCAGTGGCATCTTCCCATGCATTTGTGGTCTTGTTGAATTTCAAGTTGACAGCTTCACCTTTTGGCAAGTTCAACAACTTGTATTTCAAATGGGCATCGCCGCCAAAGAACTTGTTGAAGTCGTCCCACCAGTACTGGTGGAAGTTGGCCAAATCACTGGCCAAAATGTTATCATAATGCCAAGGCTTGACCTCGCCAATGTAATGCAACACTTTGATATCGTTGAAGAAACGGTTGAATGCAGGCAAGTACTGGTAGTCATGGCGGTAGTTTGGCGTGACATTGTACAAGTAAGGCAATCTGATCCAGTTAGGGAAGTATTCGTTCAACAAGCCTTGATCAGCACCATCGAATGTGTTCTTTGGATCCGAAGTGAAGCTCACCAACTTGTCAAAAGTCTCCTTGCTTGGTCTGATCTTGAACACCCCGGAATTGAAGATATCTGGCCAGCCAGAGTCCGGCGAAGCAGCAATCTGGTCGTCCTCGACCGGGTATTTCTCAAACACGTCGTCAAAGTTGGCCAATGGCAAGACATCTGCGTCAAGGTAGACTATTGAGTCGTAGTCTGTCTGGTTCCACAATAAGATCTTGGAATAGGTGATGGACAATTCCTGTCTGTTGAGCTGCTGGGTCAATTTCTCCAATGGAGCAGTAATGGTGGCATCGTCAATGGGGATGATCTCGTCGTATATGGACTCGACCAATTCCTTGTTGTCAGGGGAAATGGAGGATGTGTCCAACAAGACCAATAACTTGTGTGTGGTTCCCAATTGCTTCAATTTCTGGCCTAAGGTTAACACCCCAGGCAAGTATGATTCTCCGATCAAGAGGGTAGCGTATGCAAATGACATGGTGTGAGGATGCTGGTGAGTGAATAAAAATGGGGGGTCTAGGTGGTAGGGGGAAAGGTGATAGTTTATATAATAAAGAGAGGAAAAAGAGATAAGATAAAAATAAGAAAAACTGTGTGTGTGTGTGTGTGTGTGAGAGAGAGTAAGAAAGAGCAATACAAAAACGAGAAGAATCCCAGACAACCACAAACAAACTATGTAATTTAAGTGTGGGATCTTTTCTTCTCTTCTATTTGTTCTTTGTTGTGATTTCGATTTCGGTTGCCACACACCCCCCCACTACCACTAAACATACCCAAACCACTACTTCTTCTTCCTCTCTTTTTTTGTTGAGCGGCTCATGTTTTAACTTCCCTTTGTATTAACCAGAACTCTAATTCTGATCCTACTTCCCCCATTGTCTTCCGCCTAGTGGTCTTATTTTCACGTGGTCATTGTCTCTCTACGTGATCTGTAGTAAAGTCAAGTCTTTCAACCTTGGAACCTAATTTCATAACCCCCTTGCCCTTTTGCTTCCCTGATAAGCTAAGTTCTTTTCTTTTTTTTCCTTCCTTGCCTCTAATTTCAAGTATCCATCATCTTCAATCCCGGACTATTTCTCTGCTTTCTGATTGGCCGCTCCAGCAGTTATTTTAATTCTTGGTCTATTTCTGGTTACACACACCTCTCTCCCTCTTTCTCTGCGTGGGTGTGTTTATGTTTTGTTGGTGGTTGTGTGGTTATGTGTAATTTTCCCTCGCAATTATTCCCCATTGCCTCCTCGTTCCGCCTGGGAATTGGCCGCTCCTTCTGTGGGAGCTGGGCGCTGGGCGTGCGTGCGTGCGTGCGTGGGGCGGCCGATCGGTGGAATAAATTAAACAAAATATTCACACGACACAAAATGCATTGAGTGCTAAAACCCGCTTCCCCACCGAGGAATATAAACTATGTTTGTGTCACGTGATATGGAACGCTTTCCTCATTTATATTACACAAATCGCTAAAAAAAGAATAAAAAAATTATCTATCTATACACTTATGCTCTGCCCGCCCCTCTTATGCCAAACGTTCTTACTCTCTTGAGTCAACTTCTTCGATTTCAAACGTCCAGTTACCGTTTGTTGGGTCGTAACTAATAAACTTCATGCCTTCAATCTTCTTCAAGTTCTCCACATGACGCTTAACAACCTCGCTCTTAGGATCTAATATTGGCAACTTATCTGCTCTATTAATTGGGTAACACCCATCTAACGTTATTCTTGCCGGCAAATTAAATCCTTCTCCTGGCTTAGGCTTGTTGTCGTCTGGGTAAATAATACAGTTCTTGTCCGCAAACACAATCAAGTTGCCCAATATGTCATCCAAGTTGACCAGCGAAGACAAGTCAACCGGCTCAAGAAATTCCAACTCCCCATAATGCTTTCTACCAATCTTCAAGTGAGGAATAGATTTCAATTCCACAAGAGATTTCTTCTTCAACTCCGACAACGATGGCGACATCCAGTACCCGTCTTTGTTGATCTTCTCTTCATCGTCATTGGCGATGCCCTTTCCGTCTGGCGTCTGCTCCTTTGCAATCTCCTTTTCGTCTCTAGACACCGCCTCTGGAGTTGATGATAATGCAATTTCTGGTCTTTCGGACTTGTCCAAAACAAACGTCACTGGCTTACTAGGACTATATGGTTGGTTTGGTAGTAATCCAGTTGGTGCGTTTGATTTATCCAAGACCAAGTTCTTGAAACTTTCTTTGGGTTTGAAAATATCACTGCTGATGATGGCTTGGTCGGTTGCTGATGAAAATAAACTATCTGATTTCTTCTTGAACACCTCATCTTGGGCTGTTTCCACTGGTTTCTTCGAAGGCAACGCACTGACTTTGAATAATGGGGTGATCTTTTGTGATGTGCTTCCCAAAGTAACTGACTTCTTGACAGGAGTAGATGCTCTGATCAACTTGGCTTGTGGAGCGGTGCTGGTTTGCTGGGACTGGGATGGTCCTCCTGTGATAGATTGGAAAAGTGGGTTGTTTCCGTATGGGTTTTGTGAATTGATGTTGGCTAATGTTTGTTGTGCTTGTTGGGGTTGATGTTGCAATGTTGTGGCACCTCCAAACAATCCACCTCCAGTAGTCGCACCACCTAATGTTGTGGCAGGCTTGGTTCCAAAGAGTCCACCGCCAGTAGCACCACCAGCTGTGTTAGAACTACCACCGAATAAACCGCCGCCAGTAGAGCTTTGTTGTTGGTTGCCAAAAAGTCCTCCGCCAGTACCGCCACTGAGCGTACCAGTTGTTGCTGGCTTAGCTCCAAATAATCCACCACTTTGTTGTGGTTGTTGTTGGTTTTGTTGACCTCCAAATAACCCACCGGTTGCCGGCTTGCTTCCAAACAATCCTCCTCCAGTAGTTCCACCTGTCGCTGGCTTAGCACCAAAAAGTCCTCCAGCATTCTGTTGCTGTTGGTTCTGTTGCCCAAACAACCCGCCTGATTGGGGTTGGCTTGCTTGTTGGCCGCCGAATAATCCACCTGAAGCTGCAGGTTTGGCGCCAAATAAACCACCTCCGGTACCTTGTTGTTGCTGTTGGTTTCCAAACATGCCTCCCGAAGCGGTACCGGTGTTGCTTTGACCAAACATTGATGTGCCAGCTGGCTTGGCTCCAAACAATCCGCCACCTTGCTGTTGCTGCTGCTGTTGATTCTGTTGTCCAAACAACCCACCAGTATTTGAAGCACCACTTTGTTGTCCAAACAATCCACCTCCTGATGTGCCTGATCCAAAGCCTGTAGCCGGCTTGTTTGCACCGAATGCAGTGTTATTTTGCTGACCGAATGTGCTCATGCCTGAACCAAACCCAGCGTTGGTAGCACCACCTCCAAAGGCTGTTCCCCCGGTATTCGATCCAAATGCAGTGTTGCCTCCTGAGCCACCAAATAACCCGCCACCACTTTGCTGTTGTTGGTTCTGTTGGCCAAATGGAGAGCTGTTGTTAGCAGCCCCAAATGCATTGGTGTTGCTTTGGCCAAATGGTGAGTTGTTGGTAGCTCCACCACCAAAGCCAGTAGAAGATTGGCCAAAGCCACCTCCTCCTGTGGTAGTTTGGCCACCGCTTCCAAACACGCCGCCACCAGTTGTACCAGTGTTTGATCCAAATGCACCACCGGTTGAAGTGCCAAACCCTGTAGATGGCTTGCCAAACGCGCTTGTACCTGAGCTACCAAAAGCATTAGATGTACCGCTGCCAAACGCATTGCCTGTATTGCTTGAACCAAACGGCGATTGGTTCTGATTGGCGGTGCCAAATGCGCCTCCACCGGTGGTTGATGCACCACCAAATGGTGAAGTGCCAGCTGGCTTGCTACCAAACGCTGATCCAAATGCTGAACTTCCAGTGTTGGCCGCAGCTCCTCCAAATGGCGAAGTTCCTGATGCCCCACCGAAACCGGTGTTTCCTGAGCCACCAAAACCAAAGCCGCCGCCAGTAGCTCCTGTCGTGGAGCCAAATCCGGTACCTGTGGTGGCAGCTGCACCAGCTGGTGGGAATCGTCTGCCTTGCTCGTAATCCTTCAATCTCAATTCTTCGAATGAAAAGTTTTTGTACTCTGGCATACAACAGATGTTCTGGAAAATGTTGGTCATGTTAGCTGAGTCCTTTTCCGTGTAGGCAGTGAACGGCTTAACTGCAGTACCATTGTTGACGTTAGGGTCGGCAGATGAACCACCGAATGCGTTTGTCGTCGAAGCACCAAATGGAGAAGACGTGTTTGCTTGAGTTGATCCAAAGCCTCCAAAAGTTGAAGTCGCGGGTTTGCTTCCAAATAAACCTCCGCCGGTTCCAGTAGACCCAAATGCAGACGTAGTGTTGTTGGTACTGCCAAATGCTGAAGTTGATGGCTGTTGTTGCTGTTGTTGTTGGCCAAAGGGCGATGATGATGCATTGTTGTTGGCGGATCCAAAGAGACCACCACCGGTGTTGCTTCCAAATGCCAGCGTAGTGTTGGCGTTAGCATTGGTGCCAAAGGCACTAGATCCTCCGAAACCTGACGATGAATTGCCAGCGTTGCCAAAGATTCCTCCGCCAGTGGACGTGTTAGATGACCCGAACGGCGATGTCCCAGTGGTGGTTGACGTAGCGCCAGTACCACCAAAAGGTGAATTGGTGTTTGTCGTGTTAGATCCAAATCCTCCGAATCCAGTTGAAGATCCTCCAAACATTTGATTGATTGATGATTTGGGTATATAGGTTGTTTCTGATTCTTTACCACCAAGATGTGTATCCTATAGTTTTTTTTCTCCTTCAAATTTCGGCCTGTATTTTTTTGTATGTTTTTTTTTGCTTCGCTGTGGAATGTCACGTTTTCCAACTGCAGGGAGAGAGTGAAAAATACGAGAGTCGTGTATAAATCGGCAACTACACACCATCACTTCTTCTTTTTAACCATGTTTGTAATGTCACCATCTTTAGTTGAACGTTTCTTGGACGTCTTTGCTGCGGCTCTCAGAGCCTTGGCAACCTTGGCTTCGTACTTCTTTAGGTGTTCAGCACGCTCTTTGCTGCCCAACTTTGCAAGTTCCTCGCTTTTGGCAATGTACTCTGGGTCGTCTACTTTCCTGCCCTCTAACCACTCCAATAACTTGATCTCCTCACCATATATAGAATCATCATTCTCCACAGGGGTTTCTAAGATAATGGGAACATCTTTCAATCTTTCACAATTGGCAATGGCCCTGAAAACATCCAACCCTAAGAATCCATACCCGAGCTTCTGGTGTAAATCACGGTTTGCGCCCAATGGAGCCTTCGAATCATTCAAATGTATAGCAGTCAAGTATTCCGCCCCAATGATGTCGTCAAAATGTTTCAAGAAATCGTTGAACTTTTCTTCATTTGAAATATCATACCCTGCTGCAAAGGAGTGACATGTGTCCAAACAAACCCCAACTCTTGCTTTGTTTTCCACCATATCAATGACGTCCTTTATATCTTGTAAGTTAGATCCGATCAAGTTACCATGACCTGCCATGTTTTCAATCACGATCTTGACAAACTCCGTGGCTTCTATCGCGCGGTTGATATTCTTTGCCAAGCGAGTTAACGATTCCTTGTGGTCGCCATCCAAACTAGATCCCGGATGGAAGTTATACAATCCAATGCTTAAAACTTCACATCTCTTCAAGTCATCTAGGAATGATCCGTAAGCCTTCTCTTCTTTCTCAGGGTCTGGGTTGCCCAAGTTGATGAAGTATGAACCGTGGGGTAAGATATCAGTTCGTGGGTTGTACCCGTGTTGCTCGCACAATTCGTGGAACTTCTTGACTTCATCCTCCTTGATATTGGGGGAGACCCATTTTCGGGGTGATTTAAGAAACAAGGCAAAACTGTTGGCTCCGATATCCATGGCGTTCTTGACCGCGTTGGAAATTCCGCCGGCCATGGCCACATGCGCACCAAACTTGAAATTACTGGCTGTGCTTCTTTGATACTTGAACGCGGTTTCTACTTTGCTTTAGCATTCTTGGTTAGTTTATAAAGATCTTTTGATGAATCAATGGGGGGATACTTGTGTTTGAAACATACGGCTTTGGCGGCATGACTAACGAGGTCTGGTTTCGAAGCGCGTGTGGTGATGACGAAATTTTTTTTGATCACAATTTTTGTTGGCTTCGTTCGCGCGGAACAAGAACATTGCGGCCCACAACCAGGCAGGCAGGCAGGAACAATGGCAGTGGAGTGGAAGCGGGACAACCAAAAGAAAATTTTTCTTTATCAGTTGGAAACTTAGTTCTGACTCGTTTGGCATCAAAAAAAGAAAAAAAGAAACAGAGCCAGTGCCATCTGAAATCAAGAACACCACAGTTTTTTCTTTACACACTTTTTTTTTAACCCCTACAAAACAGACAACCACTCCCGACCCTTCAATGTCTACTGCTAGTAACATAAGACTATCGATACTAAGATACTTCCGTGCATTCTTCATTCCCGACAACACGCTACATCCTAAGCAAAAATGGATACTAGGACTAATAAACCTTGCAGCTGTGGTCATCTTCTGGGTGCTGTCTAGCTTCCTTGTGAACGCTGTTGTGGAGGGAGACACCTATAGAAAGCCATTCTTGATCACGTACATCAACACGAGTTGCTTTTGCTTCTACCTTATTCCGTACTTGAAAATTGAGAAATTGACAGTGCTCCAGTTCTGGGACAAGTTCACCGAAGAGTACCACTACAGCCGGATCAATGACAACAAAAACGAGCAGTCGCTAGTCCGCAATTACGGATCGGAGGATAGTTTGAACGATTTAGAGGGCCAGACGATGGAAGTGAGCGACTCAAGCATACCGCAGGAAGACTTGAATGTGAACATTTACGAGACGGCGAAATTGTCCATCCAGTTCATCGTATTGTGGTTCTCGGCTAACTTTGTGACGAACGCTTCTTTATCTTACACATCAGTTGCATCCCAGACTATTTTGTCTTCCACGTCATCGTTCTTCACATTGATTATCGGGTTTTTAGCCTCGGTTGAGAGAATCAACCAGAACAAGATCATGGGGATACTTTTGAGTTTTGCAGGGGTGATGATAGTCACCAAGGCTGACACGGACGACAGCAACCCAAACACAGACAAGTCCGCTTTGCTCATATTCTGGGGTAATATACTCGCCTTGTCCGGGGCTTTGCTTTACGGGGTTTACACAATTCTTTTGAAGCTCAAGATCACAGTTCCACATTCCAAGAAGGAGAGAAACTTGAACACCCATTTGTTCTTTGGATTTGTCGGGTTGTTCTGTTTGGTATTTGCCTGGCCATTACTAGTAGTGTTGCACTACCTTGACATTGAAAGATTTGAAGCTCCACCAACATCGAGCGTCACCTGGCTCATGGTATCAAACGCCGCAATCACCTTTGTAAGTGACTTTTGCTGGTGTAATGCGGTCTTGTTGACAAGTCCATTGACCGTGACTGTTGGGTTATCAATGACAATTCCCTTGGCCATGGTCGGTGACTGGGTTTTCAAGAAGTTTGAATTGAACATGTTGTACATTTTCGGAGCAGCCATTGTCACTACAGGGTTCCTTATCATAAACAGAGACGAAGAAGAGGATTTCGTGGAAGACGATTAGACGTAACATTTGTATACTTTCGTAGAGTGTTATCATGCATTTTTTTAGCATTATGGTTCTGGACACTTCACCGCGTAGACACTCGACGACGGCGACGACACCAAGCCAGCCTGAAAAACATGTCGGCTTAGCAGCGAGAGAAAACGAAAAAAATGGTATCGACAATATCAACACACAGACATCTCAAACCGCAACTTTCATTCATGCAATTGTTCGATTTGGTCATAGGGTGGTTGTTATTCCTCCCATTTTCCATTTGTGCCTCTCCTAGTGCAGTCAAGCTCACTGAATTGGCCAAAGGGAGCGAGAACTACATCATCGACATCTACGGCAGCGACATCGATATACTCGACGGACCCAGAGATTACTACACGGTTCTAATATTCACCTCCTCCAACCCCGAACACGGCTGCAAGCAATGTGAGAACGTGCACAACTTTGTGTCCCTGGTGTCCAACTCCTGGTTCACGGACTACTTGGACTCCCACTTGTTGACCTTCATCAAGATTGACTTGCGCGACCCAAAGAACGCTAAGCTCTTCAGCTTGATCGGCATCCAGACCGTGCCGCACGTGTGGTTGATAGCGCCCAACCCCGCTGCGGACTTTGGCAACCCAGCGAAGATATTCGAGGACGCCCATCTTGAGTTCAAGGTGCCGCAGGTGGCTGCGGACCAGCAGGCGTTGGAATTTGCCAAGTTCTTGACGGCACAGTTGCAGAGATCCATCTTGATCCGTGACCAGAACCCGTTGGCGAAGTTCGCCAAGACCTTCTTGCTCACGTTCTCAGCGATCGTCATCATTAGAAAGAAGGGGCCTAGTAAGATCACGGCCACCAGAAAGAAAACAATCGTGAGCTTGCTTGCCGTTGCCGTCATCCTTTTGTTCACGTGTGGGTACCAGTACACGATCCAGAACTCGGTGCCGTTCATGGCAAAAAACGACAATGGGGACTTGGTTGTCATCAGCGGCGGACAGCACTACCAGTTTGGAATCGAGACGTTCCTTGTTGCTGGGAACTATGCGTTGTTGGCAGCTTCTTTGTTGCTGTTGACTTACATTGGAAGCTATAAAGTTGGGGAAAAGACCGCTATTACCAGCGAACAGGTCAAGATCCTGTTGGTGTTGGTCAACGCTGTGGTGTTGTACTTGTTGTATAGTTGCTTGACCAGTATTGTCCTTCGAAAAGATCACAACTATCCTTATCCTTACACTAAGTTGTTCTAGGAGTGTTCGTCTATATAGAATGTGTATCTAAACGAAATAGCATATATGGTGCATGATTAGAGTTTGGAAACCCGTAGACAACACTTGCACTATAAAAATCTTTGGTCACGTGATGTGAATGACAAACCTGCAAGTTTCAACAACAGCATGAATTTTCACAGACAATCAATTCATCTCAATTGATAGCTATATGAATGAAGATTGAGAATGTAGTTTTAGATTATTCTTACAAATTTTTTGAAAGGTGTTTTTGGACGTTTGAAGATTCACCAAAACTTTATACTTGGCACAACATCTTCAAATGTCAATTTCTTTTGCTGAAAAGTATGCAATAATTATTTATGATAAGTATTAATACAACTAATATCATTTGAAGCTGTTGGATTGGATAATAGCTGATTTATTAGGTGTTGTAAGATTTGTCACTTGGTAGCGTTATAGTCATTCAAGGGTTCAGATTAATTTTCTTCCCATATTATTGCCAAAAAAGTCTAAAATTCAAATGAAAGATTTCAATAACTTACAGTAGTAATAATTTTCAAACAAATCTAACATAGATAGCTTCCAAGATTCCATCTGATTAAACTAGATGTGTCAATTGCAACAAAAGGTTGAATAATGGCCCTACATGTCTTTTTCTAGTTTGGCAACACTCTTCACAGCGTGTCAATCCGCCAGAGACGCGTCCAGGCACGACGCAAGGATAAAGGAAAAAAAAAGTGAGTTGGCCGCTTCTTCGTCTGTTTACCCTCTTCAGTCAATGCTTAGAAAGGGCCCACTATTCATCACAAGACTATCCATAACCAACATACGCAGCATTTCCAATTCACTCAAGATGTCCAAACGTGTTCTTATCACGGACTTTTTCAGCAAGAGTACGCCGAAAGCGAAGAGGGTAAAGGTGGGGAAAACCAAGGTCATGAAGCCTGTTGACATCAAGAAAGACGTAACGAATGGAGAAGCGACGAGAGTTCAAGAGCCGGTCAAGGAAGAGAAACCACAGGAGGAGCCTGTTGTTGAATCAGAAACCAAGAGTGATGGCAACTCAGAGAACTACGATGAGTTCTGCAAGAAATACAACTTTAACAAATCCAAGTGGGTCGAGTCATTAACGCCGGAACAGAAGGACCTATTGAGTTTGGAAATTGAAAACATCCACATAACCTGGCTCGTGTTTCTTCATAAAGAATTAACCAAGCCTTACTTTCTCAAACTAAAGAAGTTCTTAAAGTCGCAACTGGGCAAAACGATTTACCCACCTGCACATCAGATTTACTCCTGGTCCCACTTGACACCGTTGCCAGATGTGAAATGTCTAATCATAGGACAGGATCCGTACCACGGAGCTAACCAAGCACACGGGTTAGCGTTCTCTGTGTTAGAGCCTACGCGCCCTCCGCCATCATTGGTCAACATTTACAAGACCATCGGCACAGATTACCCTGATTTCAAAGTACCTGATTCTGCAAAGCAGCAAGGAGGAGGGAACCTAACGAAGTGGGCTAAACGAGGAGTGTTGATGCTCAACGCGGTTCTTACAGTTGAGGCTCACAAGGCTAACAGCCATGCCAATCAGGGATGGGAGGAGTTTACTGAGAATGTGATTAAACATGTGATAGAGTTCCACAAGGATGACGCTCTTGTGATAATGGCTTGGGGATCGCCTGCCCAGAGAAGGGTAGCCAAGTTCAAGACGGTTTCTAACAAGGACCACTTTTTGGTGTTGCGAACAGTCCATCCTTCACCACTATCTGCCTATCGCGGATTCTTTGACCTGAAGGTTTTCTTACAATGTAATGACTTTTTAGACAAACACCAGAAAGACAAAATAGACTGGGGTTTAGTAGAGGGAAACATTGTTAAATAGACATAATACCTAAGACTACAACGCACCTTCCACGGCTC
>JAJMBE010000143.1:0-28111 GCA_030565125.1 Candida pseudoviswanathii
GAAGGGGTGTTGCACTTGTTATCTCGGTAGTCATGACTGTGGACGTTGGGGTTGTGTGGTACTTGCTGCTTAGTAAATGCATAAAGGCTCATTTGGATGCCTTCAATGGAAGCCCAATAAAATACTGACCGTTTGCTGTGAATTATATAGAGTTTGGTTCAACATATCTCGTGCCGACTATGGCTGCAGTAAGTCCTTGATTGTTCCAGATCTGTCCACACGTTCGTTTGTGAATGACGGATGCCCACTGCTCTGACAATTTGAAGGGAAGTGTATATCATAAGAGCAGCATCCTTCTTCCGATGTACTGCTTAGTTGATAGATAAAAGGTACTTCCTTGTGCCGTAACAGACGAAATATCATGCTATCCCCGTGGCTCAACTAGTACCACACCGTCGCGTTGTAAATTACGAAGACACCGCGAACAAAAAGAATCTAGGAAGGAGTTTTCCTTTGGCGGTCGTAACAGCTTCTTCTTCTTGACCGCTTGATCCTCCACAACAGCACAACATGGCGGTGTTACGTCATAGCGACAAACAATCCGAATTAACCACTCATACACATCCATGACGCAATAGACAAGGTTTAAAAGTTTCCTAAACTTAGGGTCCAGCTGACTACTATACTTGGCCATGCGGGTATCTGTCCAGGATTCGTGACAATGTTGGAACGTCACACCAAGATAGAACATCTATTACGCTATACAATCTCTGTCTAGCAGACCGCTATATCAATCACATTCTGTTGCCATATGTTCTTTACTTGAGCACTTATTAATTTGCGTCGTGTGCAATGTTCAAATCAGTTCACTCAATCCCGCTAACTGGCATCCAAAGCAGACAAAAAAAATGTCAAGAGAAAAATAGGATTCCCGATTGTCTATGTTCTGTTTTGTCTGTTCTTCATTCTTCCAATAATCATAAAAGAATCACCAACCTGGCCATCTGTAACTTCCGATATGAGTCAACCAGAATCGGAACTTAAGAAAGAAGTTACTGTCAAAAAAGAGGAGGGCAGCTCAAGCGCCAGCACCGCATCCCCGTCCAAACCACAACCCCAACAACAAAAGGAGCTGGAATGGCAAACGATCCCTTTGAAATCATGTACCAAAGATGAAGTTGATGACATTCGTTTCCACATTATGAAATTTGCTACAAAGCAAGACGTCGACATAATCAAGGACTTTACCAAACCAGTTAGACTACACAGGAAGGATCCCCGAAACATGCAATTTCATTTAACGAGACAAGAATTGGAGCAACGAAAAAGAGAACAAGAAATGGCCAAATTGGAGAAACTAAGAGAACAAGAAGAGGAGGGCAAAGTGGACGCCGCAGATGAAGAAGCCAAAAAGAAGAAGCAGGAAGAAATAGCTGCAAAAATAGCACCAGAAAAGCCATCTGGTAAGAACCAGAAGGATTTGTCACAAGTTGCTCCAGATGGAGGTGCAAGAAAGAATCGAAAGAACTTGTTCAAAAGGAAAACGAGACAAATCAATCTCATGGATGAAGGAAAGAGGAAGTTACGATACGAAGAGCATTACCCTTGGGTCGTCGAGGACTATGACGGGAAGAATGTTTATGTCGGGAACTATGAAGCAGGATCAACCGAGCAGCAACATGTTTTATTTGTGTTTGATAAAGACGGGTTCAAGATGATTCCTGCGGAGAAGGTTTACCGGTTTACTCCAAGAAATAGATACGCAACTTTGACTTTAGAAGAAGCAGAAGCCAAGATGGAAAGAAACTCGTCTGTGCCTAGATGGTTAATGAAGCACATGGAAGACAAGTCTATTACAGAGGGTACTCCTGATCAAAGATTTAGATATAACTCACCAGCAATGAACGGAAGCATTATAGCAAATCATAGTAGTGGAAGAGGCAAAATGAGAACCGTCTTGGGTGGAAGCGGATCAGGCAACGATAGAGACTCAGACCACGACGACTTAGATTTCGAAGAAGAGTTTGCCGATGACGAAGAAGCCCCAATTATGGATGGAGACGAAGAAGAGAACAAATTATCTGAAAGGAAGATTAAGAGAGAAATGTTGAAAGCAGCGCACTTTGACGGACAACTGGATGCTGAAGCAGATGACGACTTAGACGACTTGTTTGAAACCGAAAAGGCGAGAAAAGTTGACAAGGCAGGTAAGAAATTGAGAAAAGTGTTGAACAAAAGAGAGGGGGCTGTTTATGATAGTGACGATGAAGATGCTTTGGCACCATACTTGTCTAAATCTGATTTGGAAAGCGCTGAGGAGAGTGAGGACGAGGTCACGCTCAAGAAAGAGCCTGGATTAGAAGGCGAAAGCGAAACCACCAAAGCACAACGTGCAAGAGAAGTTGCCGTCAAGAGTACCGGCGACGGATTTGTTGTCATTAGAGCGCCACAAACATTTTTGGCAACCATACCACCTGGGGATTGGAATCCACAAGGTCGCAAGCGTCCTTCTCCAGAACTTGCATCGCCCAGGAAGAAGATCAAGTTGGATGACGACAAAGTCAAGAAGGAAAAGTCCAGTTCACCTCCACCTAGAGGTGCAAGTCCTTCGCCAAGAGCGACAACACCACCTACTACATCCTCTGTGGCTCCAACTAATGGTACAATCGATTTGAATAGTGCGGGGCCAGATAATCTTTTGGTCACCGTTAAGGATGTGTTGGACAAGATCCGTGACCACCCATTGACGACTAAAGAGTTGCTTGTTGGGTTAAAGAGCAGGGTGAGTGCTCATCCAGAAAACAAACAAAGAATCATTAGCATTGTCAAGCAAAACTTAAGATTGGTTGACGGGAAGTTGGTTCTTAAAGAATAAGCACCATTATACAAGGAAGATTTGATTTTTTTTTCTTTTTTGTCTCTTTTATAAAGCGTAGTTAAATCATAATACTAATACATAAATACCAAAAAAACATGAGCAATGCGTTTTTCTTTGTCTATAAAATCTCTACGATCTTTTCGTCATCTGAATCGCTTTCAATCTCTTCAATCTCAGCAGCATCTGGAGCTTCGTCTCTCTTCAACATCTGCACCACTCTGTCACACAAATCAGCGACTTCTTCCACGTCCAAGGCCTTGTGCAACTCTCTGACAATGGCATAGACTTGCTTTTCTCGAAGATACTCTCTTCCCTGCTTGGTCGTACACAAAAGCAACAACGATTCCAAATGAATGCAGATTATACCCGTAACAGGTTCTCTTTTCTTATCGCTAGGCAAGAGCTGCAACTCCTCTGGCAACTCAAACATCTCGTCCTCGTCCATCTCCTCGGGTCCAGCCAACGGCAACAAAATGAATGGTAACAAGTTGATCTTCTCATCGGTCAACAACCTCATGTGAGCGTTGGTGTCAAACAAGGAGTTCTTGATGGTTGACGCAACACCTTCTCTCCTGATCTTGTCGTCGTACTTCTCGGTGAACACCAAGACCTTGGACAACGGCACGACGTGGTCGTACCCTTGCTCGGTTATGAAGTAGTTCCTGCCCTGCTTGAAACGCGACAAGTCGGCAAAGACGTACGATAAGTAGTCGTAGTTGGCGTACTCGTTGAGTTTCCTGTCGAACCCCTTGACGAAACAGTCCATTAAGCAGTCAATGGCTCTGTTGGATGAAAAAACCTTCTTCTGCTTGTCGTCCAACTCGACGGTGAAGTCGAGGATCTTGTTGATGGCGTCGTTCTTTGCCAAGTTGGTGAGCAAGATGCACATCAAGTCGGCGTTGGTGTTCTTGGTGTTGATAATGGAGGACACCAAGAACTGTAAGTACTCGTCGTCTTCAACGATCAAGTTCCTCACAGTTAGGTCGTCACATAAGTTGGCCAAGATCGTGACGGACTGGTTGACCATGGTCTTGCTGGGTCCTTTACTGATGTCTTTCAAGTCCTTGATGGCTAGGTAGTTGTCGTAGCTGAATACTTGTTGGTGTGGACCTGTGGAGTAACCTACGAGGTTATCCAAGGCAATTTGTACGACTGCTGGTTGGAGGGAATGTAAAAACGAAACTAATTCTTCTAATTCAGTAGGCATTATGGGGGTGGTGCTTGAGATGATGACAATGGTTTGGTTGCCCTTTGAAGAATTACTAAAAAAAATTTTCTTTTCAGTTTTGCAATTCAAGATGCGAATACTGTATACATTTTTGTGTGCATTCTTCTACACAGTTCTTTTGATGCTACAACTTAGACTTTGACTTCTCCCTACCCAAGATGAATTGGGCTTCACGTTGCCCCGAAAACCAAGCACCATGGGCACACCCGTTCGAACTATCGTCCATGGTTTCAGCGCCAGCAAACCTAATTCTATCCTGGTGACCATCGAGAAACGCTTTAATCACCAATGAAGGGTCCTGGCTGCCAACTAACGTGGTGCCGTAACTGCCTCTAGCCAAAGGATTATTGTTCCATGGCGTGTGATGAATTGCTTTCGGTTGTGGAATATCCCCCTTGGTATTGCTTATCTGGGAGATCACGGGTTTGAAAATCGACCATATCTTTTCTGCCTTCTCTTCTGGTTTTAAGTCCTCGATGTACTTTGACAACGGGTTCTGCGTTAACGCGATCAACGAAGGAACGTTGTTTACCGCTTGGTAATTTATCAAGATACCAGGGTAGTCCCAAGCTTTCACCTGTTCCGGGACCGGGACGTTCTTCGTCAACACATAGAACCGTTCCACGTCTCGGGGCCAGAAACACTCATCAAACTCCAACACAACTTTACCCAAACTGCTGAAGCTCACATCTGGTAACACTTTTTGGATTGCTGGTGGGATTTCTGGGATCCACTTGATAAAGCACTCGTCTCTTGGATCAGATATCTTCAATAACGATTGTGGGATAGTCGAAATCACATATTCACAGGTATACCTCCTTCCGTCTTTCAAGGTGATCAAAATTCTCTCTGGATTAGCATAGTCTATGCTCGTGACATGAGCGTTGAACTTGATCGATGCGTCACGGTACCATCTAGGCAACTCCTTCAACTCATTCACAAACACCCGTCGGTATCCGTTCTTCACAAACGCATTCCTGCCAAGATGGCCCATGTCGCCAAAGAAGTACTTTCCCGAGATCAAATCCCACGACTCACCGTGCCATAACTCGGCCCACATTCTAATTGCACTCAACACGAGGTCAACCTGCTCGGCAGTCAACGTGTCCCTGTGTTTGGCGACGTATTCTTCAGATAACGCCTTCACGGAAAGGTCACTCTTGGCTGGGTCTTCAGAATAGGCAAAACTCCCATACAGAACCAACTCCTCGAGTGCGCTCTCGAACCTCCACTGCTCCACGTTCCTGTTGTCCTCGCTGAGATACACGCACTTGCCATCATCGAAATAGTACTCCACGTCGCTGCCGGCGAGTTTGGCTTTCTCCAATAATGGGTTCTTCAAACAGTCGTGGAACCATGAAGCACCCAAGTCGTACGTTGTGCCTGGGTGTGTCGTCGAGTCGATGGTTAGCAATCGGCCCCCTAATCGGGAACTCGACTCAAAGACGATGGTGTTGTTGATTCCGCCCTTGTGGAGGTCAATGGCTGCTTTGATCCCAGCCATGCCTCCGCCAATAATAACTACTTTCTTATGTGGCATCATGATGGAAGTTGTTGTGGGTGCTTGTGGTGTGTGTTTGGGGGTTTAGTTTGGGTGGGTTTAGGATATTTATAGAGGGCAGTAGATCGATTAATTCCGCGTTGGCCCCCGCATAAACAAGGAAGTCGAATACCGTGGGGGGAGTGAGTGAGCGGAAGCGCGAATTATCTAGTCGCCTAATACAGAGATGCGCTTTTTTGGCGATAATGATGATGGTAAACGGTTGATAGAATTAAGTATAAAGATGCTATAAAGAAAAACAAACAGAAACACGTATAATTAAAAGAACTTGGAAGGATTAACAAATAAAAAATTAAAGGCAAGCAAAAACGGTAGGGGACGTAAACTATATATATGAAACGGAGGGGGTTGGGTGGACCTGGATAGAAACCTGTAATAAAAAACGGGAGGAAGCAAAAAGAACATGAAACAATTATTAGTGTAAGGAAGTAAGGAAAAAGTCTATTGTAAACTATCATGCAAGCCAACAATCTCTCCCATTAAACTCATATACTCTTGAATGAACGAGTTGAACACCCACCAGTTGCCAAAACTGTTGTTCGATGCGTTACTGGAACTTGAACCCGGGATCGGGTCCTGTTGTGTATCATTGGGACCATCACCAACAGTAGTGTTCGCACTGCCACCAGCAGCGCTGGCGCTTTGCAATTGTTGCTGCTGTTGCTTAAGGAAAATATACTTCAAGATGTCATTCAAAATATAAGTTATGCAATTGTTGTACATCAAGATCGGATACTTGGATTTGAACTGGTTAGACAATAATCTCTTGTCGATCAAACTGATCAAGGAATTCAACTTTGCCATTTCCTTCAGTGTCAACACAGCTTCGTTGCCACTGGACGATGCTCTCTTGTTCTCTGCTTGAGCGTCAGACATGGATGTGTTTCTTGTTGGTGGCACGGAGGCATTGGTCGCGGAGATTCCCTCTGGAGACAACGACCCACCATGAGATTCCTGCGGAGCTATTCTTTGGGTAGGGGCAGGGTCAATGCCCAATTCACTCTGATCGTCGTCGTCTAAACCAGTATGGTAGTCTGTGTTCAAGAAATTCAATAAATCATTCTTGAAAAACTCGTCAATGATGTTGATTTCTTCATTGATGAAATTCATAGAAATGGAATTTCTCAACTCACTGTTGACATTGGGGTCAAAGTTGTAACCAATCAAGGTGTAAATCAAGTCGTTGGACAATATGTCATTCTTGAAGCTAAAGTTGACTTCACCCATGGATGTGGTGTTGAAGTTGAACAAGAAATTGCTATCGTCATCATCCATCTTGATTGTCTGGGAGTTGATCTTCAAAAAGTTTTCAATGTCATGGGACATCATAGCCTTGCTAGAATTCCGGTTGATCAACTTTATAAATGTAATCAACAAATCATTCAAGTTGATCAACTTCTTCACCAGAATCAAAAAGATCGTAGACTTGTCAACTTGGAACTTGGAAGAGTTCAACTTTTTCAATTCACCATTCAAGTTATTGATCAAATGCAACAAGTTCAAACGCAAATTCTTCAACAAGTTGATGTTTGTAGACGATTTCATCAACAACAAATACGGCAAGATTTCAAGGATGATGATCAAGTACAATGTCAAGTCAACATTCGGGTATGTCTCCTCCATGGATAATGGCTTGATCACATTGTCCATCAAGTTACGCAACAAACTGGAGCTGTTCAACAAGAATTCATTCTTGAGGAAAATCTGCTGGACCAAGTTGCGATTCAAGCTTGGTTGTCTAGAGTAGCACTCATAAAGCAAATTCACAAACCAGTTGTTCTCATCCAAAACGGAAAAGTTGACGTCCGTAGGGTACTTCAAGTTCAGCTTGACAAATGACAACCTAGGAGGAGAGATTGGGTTCTCATACTCCGGCAACTGCTGCGAGATGGTTGGTGGCTGTTGTTGTTGTGGTAAACCGTGCGAGTGATGATGGTGGTGGTGTTGCTGTGGTTGTCCAGTGATTGCCGAAGTAGATGACGATGATCCTGGTAGTGGTTGCAAGAATGGGTTATTTGCAAGTGCTGGGTTCTCTGCTTTGAGCTTCAGCTTTGATGAGTTTCTTCGATGACTCAAACCACGTCGTGGTGTTGAACTAGCGGTGGTGGTGGCGCCACTTGGTGCGGCCAATGTAGCAAATGGGTTGTTGTGGTCATTATTGAATATCTCGCCCAAGTCGTTCAAGTCGTGCTCATCACACAATTGCTTGATCTCATGCTGGACTATATTCTCATTCCACATCACGCCAAGGTAGTTGTACTTGGACTCACCACGACTTCCCAAACGTTTAATCATTAAATCTGGGTACACCAACTTGATCAACTTTCCCAATTTCGACTGTCCAAGGATCAATTTCTGCTGTTCGTTTCTGGTGTTCGAGGCACTTGGGTAACTTGCAATTAATTTCTGGCAAATAATGTAGTAAGTTTTATAAATTGATAACCTGGGGATGGTGTAGTGCTGGGGATCATCTTCATCACTCAATGGTAGCTGGATTAAAATGTCATACAAAATCTTGATGGCAAGGAAAGTACGAAGCAACTCGTGGTAGTTAATGTTGACCAACTTGTTATCCTTATCTTCCAAGTTGGGGAAATAATCAATCAACAAATTTGGATTCTTGAAGACGTTCAACAATTGGTTGATCAAATCAACGGCCATCTCATTATTGTTGGGACTCACAACTGTCTTGTCGATCTTGTTCTGGTACGTTATGTTGTCCAACAAGGAACGCTGTCTGTCGTTGTACAACAAGTTGTAAAAATCATCCAAGGTAAACGGCAAGTTGATCTTGCGCAACATGGCAAGCAAGAAGTTGTTGATGTTGGACCCATCAACGGCGGTCAAGTTATACAACAAATCATTGAGGATTGCAGTATTTTCTTTCTCTGACCGTTTGGAATCTTCCGACGACAAGGACCCCGACGGTATTGGTTGGAGTGTCTGCGGGAGTTGTTGATGTTGTTGCAGTTGTGGTGGTGGAGGTGGTGGGTTGTTACCACTCAAACTGAATAGCGTTAAATGAGACGAAATAGAAAGATTATTTTTTTGATGTTGTCGTAAAGCTGAGACATGCAGTGAAGATGACGAAGAGCCTAGTGATGACGGCGGTAATGTACCTGATGGTAGTAATGCTGAGGCTTGTTGGAACTGTTTACCACCTGTGGCAGACAATATTGATGACGAGGACGTTGCTGTATTAGGGTTGATTGGGTATTCTGGTACTCGAAATGCTGGATTATATAAATTAGATGAATCGAATGACGACGTATTAGTTGCAGAATGCGAGATGTTATATGCAAATGAACCACTTGACTGCATTGACGCTCCGGGATGAATACTTGTTGGATTCCCATAAAGTGGTGGCGGCGGCGCAGAATGCAGGATGGGCTGTTGTTGTTGTTGCTGCTGTTGTTGTTGTTGCTGCGGCTGTTGCAGAGGCTGTGATTGCAATTGGTGTTGCTGAGGTGGTTGTTGTTGCTGCTGCTGCTGTTGTTGTTGTTGAGGATGTTGAGTGTGGTCTTGAAAACTCATTGCAGGTGGTTGGTGGGCATAGTAGTAGCCGGCGGTCGAGCTGACAACAGGAGATGAAGCGGCCATCGCCGGTAAAGATGTGTCCAAGTCCGAGGATGCCGTCCGTTTCAATGGCGACGTATGTACAGAATGGCTCTCGTGGGGCAACTCGCTCTGTGGCTGAGCGGCCGAGGTGGATGGCCGAGACCTGCTGCTCGAGGGAGGGAAGTTGTAGCTCATGTATGGTTCTTGTTCAAAGACATTGTGTGGTTGTAGTTGTTGATGGGGGGCTGTAAGAGGGGGAGGATGTGGTGGTGGCTGTGGAGCTTGTTGCGGCTGCGATTGGTGTTGATGTGGATCCTGAGGCTCCTGCTTGAGCTGAGGTTGCTGGAGATCCGGCTTGTCGGGAGTAAAGTAGTAACCTGGGTTCAGTATCGATGATTTCTGTCGTTTATGCGATCTATGTGGACTATTGGACATCTCAAGCGTTCTAAACTCAACAGATACATATGAATCGGTCGACAGATTGGATACTTTAACTTTAGGTAGGAATCAAGGATGACAATAATTAAAAAAAAAATAGTAGACGGAACCTTCTTGTAGACTCTAGATTGGTATGTGGGAATTATCTAGAATCTTTTTTTGGGGGGTGTTCCTGAGCGAAAGGGTTCTTTCTTGTGATACAATCTTCTGTATAAAGAAAAAAGGACGAAACGATTCGACTGTGGTTTTTGGGAATTGTGATAATAATGACAAATTCACACACACGAAAAGCAAGGTTTCCAAAAATTAATAATGTGTAGGTGTGATAAATAACAGGTGTTTGTTGTTTATACAAAAAAAATTTTCCTTTTGTTTATTTCTTTTGATCTGGATCAGGGGGAATAGAAACACCAAAAATAAAACACACACACACACACACACACACACACTTTCTTTTTTTTTCTACTGCGGTTTGATCTGGTTTGGAATCACTGGTCTTGAATCGTACGTTTAACCCAAAAAGAAAACCAAGCAAATCTTTGGTGATGGGGATGGTGGTGGAAATACCCGTGATTTGATATTCAGAAGGTAAGATTCGAAGGAAAAGAAACAGGGAACAAACAATGATAAGAATACAGTTTGTTGCGTTTTAGGTAATATAATAAAGTGTCTTTTCTTCTTCGTGTTCACGATTCACTGTCAAGCAGTCTGATGTACGTCTATTCCCGATATGTAACAGTTTTGTTGCTTTTTTCTCGAGGACAAACTTAACGATATACGATCTAAGATTTCTGGTAGGTGATTGTGATGTAGTAGATGTGATCACAAGTCAATTGATACCAAAAAAAACAAAATCGTAGGTTCTCTGCAAAGGGGGAATCCGATGTGGAACGGGGGTTGTATCTGTATTGCTAAACGCGGCAGGGAAAATATTATATCCTTTTCTGTGCAGAATAGTAACCCGATGGCAAATTAATTATAACGGGAACAAACAAAAAAAGGGGAAGGCAAGGCAAGGGAGATAATTTATGAGAATGGCTAGAGGCTGAATCCGATATGTGGTTTATATACGCGTGGGGGGGGAGGCGTAGTGGAATCGAGTGTTGTGGTAACGCGGTAATTCTCTAAAAAACGAATGATGGTGAAGATACAAACAAATGTGGGCGGAAGAAAAAAAAAAGATGGAGTAAAAAAAAAAAAAAATACTCTCTTAACCTTGGTGATAAGAATGTGCCTATCGGGATTGGTGATGTGTGGAGGAGATGGATGTGTGGATGGGTGTGGTGAGTGGCAGCAGTAATAGTAGGAAAAAAAAATCCTAAAGACGTCAAGTATTAAATTGGGAAATGTAATTGGAATAATTGTTGTTGTCAAGGGAACTTCCAATAAATTTATACTAAAATTTAATAAATACAGAAAAGGCCAATGTATGGGACTTCTTTCTTTTTTGGTTCTGTAATAAACAAAAAAATAAAGGAAAACAAGTTTGTATTTTAAGAAGGGTAGCGTCAAACTTTGGAATGATGTGGGTTTTGTGTCCCCTTTGTGCGGTGTTTTGTGTCACGGTAAATGTTGGACGGATTAAATCTAACTTTCTTTGTGGAAGCAAGAACAGAGTATAAAATGAGGGCCTCCCGAGAACAACAATAATCTTGCGAGAATGAGCTCGGGCTATGGTTTGCTGCGCTTGTGACCTGAACTTGAAATTGAGCACGATACTTGAAAGTTCACCTGGGTTAGTTGGCTGGGGGGCTTCTGTAGCAAGCTGAATTCCGGGTGCGTTCCAAATACCTTGCGTCAACCAAAAATGTGTTGTAAGACCCTAATATGAAGAATGTTACTGGCGGAACAAAATGGAAAAACCCACAGATTTAAACGAAGATTGGATATTTGTTTATTTTTAGCAAATTTCCAAACAAGAGCGTCGGTATTTCCTCGGAATAAGTGGTAGTGGATGGTAGATGGTAGGTGTCTTGGAGGATGGGACAGACCTTCTTGAAGGTTGGCTGCTCGTGGTTAGTGAGTTGTCTGCAGTTAAGTTTGTTCTCTAGTAATTTAATAAGCCAGGCAGATCTTTGGTTGTAAGGTCACGGACAGCAAAAAGGATTGCCAATTAGCACGGGACAATGAGCGGGTGGGTAGCAGGTAATAGATGTATGAATCAAATTAGAGTCAAAAAGGCAAACGTGAACAATGTAGGGTGAGACCTAAGGGAGAAAGAAAGGACTGAGTATAAAGAAAGACAAGCTAAAATATTGGCAAAGCTTCTGGTGGTGGATAATGGGCTAGTGGTTGTAGTAAAGGAAAAAGGCAAAAATCTAAAAACTGTAAAAGGCACTAATTTGTCTTTCTGAGAAAGATTGCGATTACAACAGTGGGAGAAGAAGGATGACCCTTGTCTGCGCTGTTGTAGGTTGAGTGTGGGTTTCGGGTAGATTGTTGAAACAAAGAGGTTATGTGCTTTCCTTGACCAATTGGGTAGTTGGCTGTACTCCTTGAACCCTTTTTCTTTCTAATTTCAATCTAAAGGGGAACGAAGTTTTTTTTGAACAAACTGATTGTAAAAAAGATTGTATAGATTTCTTTGGTGATTGTAAGGCCATGGAGAGAGAGGAAGCGAGATTGGTTGTAAAAAAAAAAGTACAGGAACACAAAAAAAAATCTAATCTAATCTCCTGGTGGCGGTGGTTGTCAAGGAATGCAAAAAGGGTGTTTTTTGACTGTTTGATGATCTTGATCAGTGTGGGAGACCGTTTGTGCTGAAACAAATGGATGTGGTGATAATTGAAGATCTTGTAAGACAGAGGGGGCCGGTAGTATCGTTTTGGTCGTTTTTTTTTTATTATGTTTTTGTTTTAGGTAGACCCTGAATTTCAACCCTAAATTTTGTTTGTTTGTGGTTTGTTATTTTTTCTCCTGGGGGTTCAGACAGCCGGTTCCAAAGCGCGAATGCTGAACCCCCAATACAAATGGAATGACGAGGTGGAGAGGTACGTGTTTGCTACAACCAGCCCTGAAATCTCCTGTTTGCAAAATCCACATTACAAGAGGAAGTTGTTCAAAGCTGACGTATTGTGATAGAAGCTGTTGCAATTTTCATTCGTTACAAATAGAATTTACTCGCCTTTTTTGACGATTAAGAAAAGAAAATCAACACACACGGAGACGATCGATGGGTTCGACACTAAGAAAAAAAAAAGGTCAACAAAAACCTAAAGGCCAAACAAAGCCAACCTCGACTTCACAAGAATGATTGAAAGCAAGCACGGTCATTTGTTTATATACCACCAGACGATGAAAGACTGCTCCATCGCATGAGCGTGTCTGTGGCTAAGGCTGCCACAATTGAACCTTCTCTTGTTTACTTCACCGCGGAGCGATTGTTTTTGCCCCAAGACGCCTCGGGTTAAGCGATTCTACTCACACAACGCATGAAGTGCCCCTCCTCTTCCTTCCTTATGCTCTCGGAGAGCAGGGAAACAGAGAGATAATAATGTTTAAAAGATGTACAAAAGAGGAAATTACGTACATGAAGGACGCCGGTCTTGCACCTTTGGGTAGATTGTATTGCATTGTAATTTTTTAATCCATGCAGATTTTCTTTAGTGGTAATTGCAAACTTCCATTGTTTGACCTCCTGGGATTACGAGACCATGGAATAAACAAGAACTAGAGAGACAGGCATCTTGACGAGAGAGAACAAACCAAAACAAGTACACAAAACGCGGTGAATTGAACAACGGGCAGCTTGCCGGTGTGACCTGGCCTGGACTCCGCTGGGAGCACAGCTTGATACAGCGATGGGCAGATTGCTGTGGGTCAGCATGAGAAACGATTTGCGATTTTTCACAGAAGCAAATCCTCATCTCACACCCTCACACACGTTCTGTCTGGAAACCGGGCCCATGGCAAAACATTATGATTTGAAACACGCGATCGGCTGAGGTGTGAGGTGAGGTGTGAGGTGAAATGTCTGACTGTTGATCTTGTAACATTTCTCTTATATTCTATCTTGCTGATGTCAAATTTACCAAATTGCTAGTTCTGGTAATATCCAGAAAAAAGCAAGTGTGTTTGCTTATTGGTTGGCGGAAAGATATAAATAGATTACTTACATATGGTTTGTACATCACAAAGGAAGGCTGTGCGTGAACACCATAACCCTACGGTGTTAACACTCGCCCTTTCTCTCCCTGTGTTTATCTTATCATTCGTCTATTCTCTCTGTGTGTGTGTGCACTGGTGGTATCACCACAGCAACTACCAGTTGCTCCAGCAATAAGCTTTTTTATTTTCTTGCTTCTTCTCGCTGTACGTCTCGCTTTGTGACCAGACGCAATATTCCTAACCCACAAACACACACCCACACACCCATCTTCACCTCCACGAGAGACGATGAGCGAAGGAAGGTAAACATAGCCCAACACAAGGCATCGCAATACGTCCACTATCTGCACATACTCTCAAAACAAAGACGTTGCGAAAGATGCTTGTCTCTTTTGGGTAAATTAAAACAAGAAATCTCAATCGCTCGCACGTTTCAATCATCGCCGGAGTCCCCCGCGGCCCCCCCCCCTCCTTCTCTCGCCCACCGCCGCTTAATTAATCAGAAAAATCTTACTGCAAAATTTAAAACCACCACCCCGAATGACTTCCTTGTGGTCTAGTTCCCTTTCCCAACGGGCGTTGACCACAAACCCTGAGGTGGCCGTGGCAGGCCGTCGGAGAGATAGCACAGACGCACGCCTATGAGTTTTTTTCCGTCAACCAGCGCTGAGGTTTGAGAGGGTGAGGGTATAAGAAGATGTGCAGACCATAGTTTATACTTTTTTTTATTTTAACTTCCATGCTTCTCAAGAAACCCTGTGGTTCTGCTTCTTCTACTTTGGAAGGTGCTGATTGTGGTGTATTGCGCGTATATCGGGTATTAACACACATCTACAGCTGAAATTTCCAAGTTGCTTTCCCATCCTCTCATATGGGGGGGGGGGGGAATTCCTAACCCAAAGCTTAATCCATTTGCGTTTCGTACAGTATGTACATGTATAAGGATAATCGGTCATACCAAGTAGAATATATTCCTAGAAAAGATTACATTCTCTAGTACACAAATGAAATTCTTCTTTTATTGTATCGTTGTTTCTGTGTGCATAACACCGTATAATTCGGATATAAATAAATAAATAGAAACTAGCAATCGGAACTGAAATGAAATGAAATGAGCTAAAACAGGACCAGGGTTCTGTTGCTTTTTATTCTGAGGCTAAATCTTGCAGCCAAAAAAGAGCCGGAAAGGCGGATAATAACTGTTTGTTCTCCCGCGGACTTACAACTTAGGCTTAGCATCAGTCAATAATCCCTTAGTCAAGACATCCTTCATTTCGTTAGCACTATCAACCAAGTACCATTTCAAGTGGTCGGATTGCAAGCCGTTACCTCTCTTACAAGAAATGTGAACGTGGATCCAGTCGTTGTTGATCAAGTAAGCCAAACCGAAACCGTCGTCAATGACTTGCGACCAACCCCAAGATTGGAAGAATTCAGATGGGACTTGGGAAGAAGAAATGTACCAGGTTTGAGAATAGCTAAAGATTGGGTCAGTGAAGATTTCAGGGATTGGTTCGCCTGGTTGAATCATCTGCTTCAAACCAAACAAGTGACGGTCGACACCCTTACCATCGGCGGCAGCAGACAAGTAAGCAACGTGTTGCTTAGCGGCAGCTTGGAAAGTGGCAACCTTGTCGGCGCTGCTAGCGTTTGGATCGGACCAGGTCTCAACAAACTTCTTGGATTCGTTGGAAACAGTTCTACCGGTTTCGGTTCTACCCTTCAAGAACTTTCTGGTGGCGGCGGATTCATAAGTTGGTCTGATCTTGCCGGTGTACTTGAAGTATGCCAATTGCATCAACAATTGCACGTAGGCATCTGGGGAGACCTTGAACTTCTTGATCAATCCCTTACCGTAACCGTAGTGTTGGAAGATTTCTTCGTCGTGGGCAGCAATGGTGGCGTCAAACTTGGCAATAGCGTCTTTGATGTTGGCTCTGGTGGTTGGGTTGATGTCGAAAGGCAAGATTTCAGCATTGCCGAATCTTGGAGCAGAAGAACCAATTTCAACAATCAAGTCGTTTGGATTGGTTTCCAAGATTTGCTTGTAGATGGTGTTGTTCAATTGCACGGTTGGGGTAGCGTCCATTCTGGAGTGTTCACCAAGGAAACCAGAGTTACCGTTAGCACTGACGAAGAATTCCAAAGGCTTGTCAAAGAATCTGTTTTGACCGTCCCCGTGCCAGCAGTTCTTGGATTTTTCTTCAATGGTGACTGGGTTGTTGGAGTCCAAGGCAATGACAAAGCTGGAAGCAAAGATGGATCCCAAGGAAGCTTCGTTGATTGGGGACTTCAACAAGTTGTTGTAGGCACTCAACCATTCGTCTCTGTTCAATGAGGTCAAAGCACCCAAACCGAGACCCTTTGGAGTGGCATCGTTCTTGATTTCTTGCAAGTAGCTGTAGATTTCACCCTTGGTCAATCTTTGGCCGTTCTTGTGGGTTGGAACCTTGTAGAAGTTGTTCTTGTAGATGACAACGAAAAATTGGTTTTCTTCACCGTTGTAGTGTTGGGTGATGTCGGAGCCTTCAGCTGGAACTCTCGAGTTGTTGAACATGTACTTGAAGGCGTTCATACAGAATGGGTTACCCTTGATGACTTCTGGGTCCAAACTTTCGTCCAAAACCTTTTCTTGGAACTCAATAGTGTAGTAAGCAATCAAAGTGGCCTTCAACAATTGGTCTTGGCCAATGATGTTCTTGACATCCTTGTGACTGAAAAAGTAAGAAACATATGGAACAACAGGATCTCTATAAGACATGTATGCATAGTCGTCCCAAAATTCAGCCAACCAGTTGTCCTTGTCGGCGGCAAAGTTGTTCAATCTGGCTTGCAAGGCTTCACCGGCACCACCTGGTCTAACAAACTCAGCGACTTTGGCCTTGGTGGATTCCAATTGCTCTTGGTTCAAGAATGGCTCAACGGTCTTGAGGTACTTGGATGCGGTTTCTTCCAAAGTAGGAACAGGCAACTTGGGTAATTGTGACTGGTATTTGAACAAGTCACCCTTTGCGTGGCTGGTGGAGAATGGTTTTTTCAAAATTGGCATAATGGATTTGGTGGAATTCTTTAATACTTGTTGCGACAACTTAAAGTTAAACATGCTATCTCCTCTCTCTTACAATTTACTCAATTGAAGAAAAGAAACTCTATGATGGAAATAAAAAAGGAGGGAAAATAAAGAACGTTTTATATGAAAACAAAGAACAAGAAAAGAGAGTTTTTAAAAATAAAAAACTATTCTCAGTTGAAAAATTTTGTTGATTTTATATATTCGTTGAGATTGAGAATCAGTGCCAAATATTTTCTTATGATAAATTTTGTGGGGGTCAAGCAGTGGCGCTGAAAATGTATTTGGGGGTGTGTGTGCACCACAGCCCAAAAAAACCAGAAATCCCAAGAAAAAATGTAGCGTTCAACCGAGGAACCTGGTGGATCTTGATGAGCTCATTGTCAATACCCACGGTATGCGGTTACCACTCAGAAAATACTTTCTCTTCAAGGGCCACCAACTCCGAAAAAGAACAACCCCCTTTCCGGCATCTCTTTCTCTCTTTTTCTGACTTTTTCGGGATGTTGGATTGTTGGGGGTGTATGTGTGTGTGGTGTTCATGCGGGTGATAAGGATACGAAACTCCGAAGGGGGGTTTTAGCCCAGGAAGTGCAACGATAATATCCCTTCCCCGGAGTATCACCCATCCCCTATAATAATATTTCTGCCTGCAGCAATTTTTATTTTTCTGTTTCCTGGGGATGTGTGTAAATATCATCCGATGATTGGTAATTATGCAGCCCTATGTTTAGAATTCTTCGAGGTATGCGTTTATATGCCGTGGGAACATGATAATGTAAAATATACAATATCCACACTTCTCGAACAAAGTATACCGAGGGTCTTCTCTTCAACAATGAGTTGGTCCAGCCAATGCTCCCCAAAAATATGGAGATATTACGAATTATCCGTTTCTGAGACGTAAAAACGGTTTACGGGGTATCATTTGTGAGCCCTTATTGGGTAGACATCTTTTACACCCATTTTCTTCCCAATTCTGACCAAAAAAAATTTAGAGTTTAAGAGAAGCTCAATGTTACCCAACAGCTCAAGGGGTTCTGCTTGCATAGAATCACCGCTACAAAGAAAACTTTTGAGCCGATCAATTACATCACGTGACACATCACGCAAACCACACAACATTCCTGTCTAATTTTGACAGATTCTGGATGAAATAAACTTCTGATGACATTACACAATGCCGGCATTAAACGAAGAAGGACAAGACTACAGCTGATACTGATGAATAGATACAACCGTTTTTATGTAACAAATGCAAGATAGAGATGAAATAGAAGGAAAAAATTTTCGTCTTCTCCTTCGCTGTCTCAACCCCCTCGAATCAGAGAGAAAAATTTATAAGAATCGACCCGTGCGTCCCACGAGAGCTTAGCAACCCTAGACAACCAAGACCAAACATGATAGAGGTGCCCGAAGAGAGCAGTGGTGTTTCTAACTTCAGACTATTCACAGGGTATTTCTGCCTACTGTGGTACATCTGTATCCTCACCGCCGCATATAGTGGATTCTTTGAGATCCTCTTCAACTTCAAGACCCGTCCCATACTATTCTCCAAAAAGCAACAACAACTACAACAATTGCCCGAAGACGACAACAACGACGACGATGACGACAATGAGTTCTACGAGGGTGTCACTATCTTGAGACCCATCAAGGGAATAGACCCGGAATTGTACCTGTGTTTGGAATCCTCCTTCACGCAAAACTATCCCCTCGACAAGCTCCAGATATTGCTCTGCATCGACGACGAATCCGACCCGGCGTTGCCCATCTTGAAGCGGTTGCTTGCACGCTACCCGCACGTCGACGCCCAGGTGTTGGTCAGCAAGAACTACAGCGCCGTGAGCAAGTTCAGCGACGACCACTACGGGCCCAACCCCAAGGTGAACAACTTGGCCAAGGGCTTCATGGCGGCCAAGCACGACCTCTTGTGGATCATGGACAGCAATGTGTGGGCGAGCTGCAACATCTTGAAGAACTCGGTGATTACGATGAATAAGAATTTGAACGTGGGGAGACGCATGGGCAACTATCGTCCGGTGAAACTCGTGCACCATGTTCCGTTGGCGGTGAGCGTGGATAAGGGTGGTGGTGGTAGTAGTAGTAGTGACACTATAGATTTGGAGAATTTGGAATTGACGCCTAGTTATTCAAGCAGTGATGAGTCCGGGTTGACGAATAGGAAGACCCCGTCGCCGAGGAGATACTCCGACGACCATCGTGAGAATGACGATGCCAAGTTGTTTAAGAAGTTGGGGGCTAACTTGGACGAGATGTTTTTGCACACTTCACATTCAAAGTTCTATGTGCTGTTGAACAACTTGGCCATTGCGCCTTGTGTGAATGGGAAATCAAACATGTACCGTCGTTCAGATCTAGACCAGTCGGTCAAATTGATGCCTTATAAGGACTCGCAGTTTTTCAAAGACCCCAAGGTCAAACAAGACGCTGGATACTACACTTCTTTGGGCATAGGTCACGCGATCAAGTTTTTTGCAAGGTACATTGGTGAAGACAACATGATTGGGATTGCGCTCTGGGAGAACTGTCAAGGAAGAACGGGGTTGACCGGGGATGTGGTGATCCAGCCATTGAGCGGCAACCAGAACAACACCGTCCAAGATTACATCCAGAGAAGGGTCAGATGGTTGAGGGTAAGGAAGTACATGGTGTTGTTAGCTACGTTGATTGAACCAACTACCGAATCCTTGATCTGTGGGTTGTATGGGACGTACGCCATTTCCACCGTGTTCTTCAATGGGGCATGGTTCAATAAGTATTGGTTCTTGTTCCACATGATGGTGTGGGTGATCACCGATTACGTCCAGTACTACACCTTAATAAACCACAGCTTGGACGCTCTGCACATTAATTACTTGCCTGGATGGTTGAAAGGAATCCCATCCAAGAATTACAATTTCTTCAAGTGGTTCTACATCTGGCTAATCAGAGAGTTTTTGGCGTTACCGATCTGGATCATCGCCATGATTGGCCACGAGATCGACTGGAGAGGCAAGCCATTCGTCATTAAGAAAGACTTGACAGCCGAAGAGTTGTAAATATATACTATAGAGACAAACACAAGTATTATTATTTATTATTAGCATAATGTATACGTGACGTGCATGAACCAAAATACGCGACGCGTCTTCTTTTCCTTAAACCGTACCTTTTTTTATCGCGCATGCAAGTCCGCATATGCAGTACGTCGTTTCAGGCAAGAAAAAGAAATTCGCAGACTACAAGAACTTCCAAATCGGGCAAGTGATTGTTCCAGTGTCACCAGGAATACAAGATCTACGTTACTTTATTGAGTAAGTTACAGGGGGACGGAAAGTCAAAGTCAGTCAGTAGTGTGGTAGTAGTTATGCGTAGATCCCTTGAGTATCTTGCTCATATGTGCTTTGTGTCGGCATTGTTAACGACAGCTTTGTTTGATTTTGTACGTGGCTGATGGATGGATGGGTGGGTGGGCATGGCAACTGGGGTCTGATTCCAGGGGTTGTGTGGGTGTGTATGTGTCTGCGTGAGCGATTCCAGACTCATCAGGGACACAAAAAGATGTCATGTCAGAGAGAAAGACGAAGAGGAAGAAGAGCAACATCGAATCGAAACGAGCGGTGATGACAGGGGGCGATGCACTGTGATGGATATCACAGTGTAGTTTGCTTTTTTGCTCCCTGGTAATCACAGATCATCACATCAAGGAATAAAAGAGAAAGTTCTTCTTTACAACCATTCACCTAGGAAGGGTGAAGGGTGAAGGGTGAAGGAGGAATGATGATCGGGGTTAGTGCAAATTGCCATATAAAGTAGTTTGCGTGGGTTTGTTTCATGAAAGAATTGATGGTTGTACACACAGCATCAACGTGACAAAAGTATTTAATAATCACAAAAAGGAGGGGAGGGCGAGATGCACACACAGAGACAGACAGACTAAGCATAGTCCATGTGTTGTTTAAAAATTTGAGAATAATAGGAGACAAGAAGCAAGGGTTGTGTGGAGGGGGGATTATGTAGATAATTAGTCTAATTGAATAACCGACCAAATGGGTTTGTACGGTTATGACCGTATCTAAATATAGCCCAATAACCGACCAACAACAAAAAAAAAAAACATCTAACCTGGCTGACATAATCAGAGGTTGAGGAATACGATGGCCGATATTTTTGGTTCCGTGACCCCTGAAAACAACAGAAGAACATCCAAAGTGAAGAGAAAAGAAAAGCGAAAGGGAAAACAGAAAAAGAGAAGCAAGTGGAATCTATTTTTGTACAATGCCGAATTAAACGTTTCAGAATCTAATTGTTCATAATTTACACACACACACAGGAAACAATGTCGTCAACTGAGACATGGGCCCGTGGGAGTAGGAGGTGGAGAGATAACATAGCAGAGAGTAGATGTTTATCATTTGGGTGTAAGGATGAATTAAAGATCTTTTGTAAGGGCAGCATCATGCTTCTATTTCCGTTGTTGTTATGGGTGGGCAGCCCGTGGGTGGGTAATTTGGGCGGTGCTTTTTGGTGGTGGTTCGGTGGTTGGGTAGTTGGGTGGATGGTTATGAAAGGTAAATCGTGGCACAAGAAAGAAACAATAATTTCGAATGACGCAGCAGGAAATGTTTTTTTTTTCTTTGGCTTCGGCTTTGTGGTGTTTCGGTTTTGCAATTATCCCGGCCCACAGATTACGATACATTCACATTAAAGAAAAATACCCTAAAATAGAAATAACAAGAACAGGAGTACCACAACATCGCTTATTAAGCAGAAGATACCATCGACTGTTGTATTTATATATCCCTCCACAACTCCTAGTGTTTGATGCCACCAGTTTAAACAGAAAGAGGTGTGCCTAGCCAGTATTATTGATTCCTATTCGCCCCCAACACACGATTAGACTGTTATCACAGACCCATACAGAGGATACCACACGTCACGACACTAATAAGATACCCCCCCTATCCATCCACCCGTTAATACCACAAGAACCCATCCAACCACCATCCATTTCAATTCAACAATCAAACAGTTTCTTTGTTTTTACTTTTATTTTTTTGTTTGTTTCGTTTTTTCAGTCTACACGCTCCTCCATACTTTTTAACGTCGCCTTTTTTCCCTCACCCATCACGCACCTCCCATCACACTCACAGCCAGAGAAACAGAGGTAACAGAAATCACACTGAATCTTTCCCCTTTTTACAAAACTTGCTTTTTCTAAAATCCCAACTATACTTCATCCCACTAATCTTTTCTTATCCATCAATCAAGTACTCATCACACAGACACTCCACACAATTACACTCTTTTTACACCTCCAGTCCCAACTACTACTTCTATTACCATCCCTTTCACGTGAATCACAGCAATTATTTTTACTCATTACCCAAACCTCACGTATTTTGTATTATTCCAACAACCACCACTACTGCCACCACCACTTTTATACTAGGAAAAAGATATCCCCCTCCAGTACACTATAGTGAAGAATTCTTGTTTTTGATTCTTTCGTATTCCCTCCAAGACAAGTACATTCTCCTGCCCGTGTTTCCACCGCTACTGCCACGACCACGACCACGACCACGACCACCACTACAGACACACACCCAGTCAAGGCAGAAGATTTTTTTTTTTGACACTTTATACACGTTTAGTCTGGGTTTAGTTTCTATCACAAGGAATTTTTCTCTTTATTTATTCAAGTTACTGTCCATATTATTTTCACTTTGGGATTTTTTTTGCTTTTATATTCATCCCGCTTTCACTATATACCCCCGCTCCCCCACCATAGACACACATTCTACATCCACCCAAAGCCATGCCAGAGGTAATAACGTCCAGTCAGGCTATGGCCCCACCACAGCAATCTTCAACACCAGATTTGGCCAGACAACGCGAGGTCTGTAAAAAATGTAACCAACTCATCTTGGAAGGACACGCCTATGAGTTGGGCGACGACAGATGGCACATCCACTGCTTCAACTGCTCCAAGTGTAACACGTCCTTGGGGTGCAACTCAAACTTTTTGGTCTTGGGCAACGGCAACTTGATTTGCTCAAACTGCTCCTACAACTGCAAACAGTGTGGCAGGAAAATAGACGATTTGGCAATCCTAACCGGCGACCAAGCTTACTGCTCAAACTGCTTCAAGTGCCGTTCGTGCAAAAACAAGATAGAGGACTTGAGATACGCCAGGACTTCCAAAGGTTTATTCTGTATGGACTGTCATGAAAAATTGATGGCCAAGAAGAAAAAGTACGATGCTAAGAAGAAGCACCTCGCCATGCTACAGGAGAAGAGATTACAGTTGGAAAGAGAAAAGGACCAACGAGAGTACCAGATTTTGGAAGACCACAAGAGATCGGTTAATTCGTCAAGAAATAGCTTGATCAACGCCTACATGACAAACAACCCCAATACCCAATCAGGTGAAAGCTTGTTGTACCAACAGAACAATAAATCGGCCAGCTCCGTGGTGTCAGGAAAGAACAAGTCTTTACCTTTACCTCCATCCGTGTCCCCAAGCAAACCACAGTCTACTTTCCAAGGCAAGAACATAACTGATATCTCCCTTTCGTCCGTATCGGCCTCGCAAATATTCTCAGAGACCAACGGAAGATCACCGCAGCAACAGCGCCAATCACTGAACCACCACCACCAACAACAACAACATCATCTTCAGCACCAGCCTAGCGGCGGCGGTCTTCATAACCCACCGGTACTTCAACCAGATAACGATTTTTCGATAGAAGAAGTTCAGAACGCATCAGATTCCGATTCCAACGATGAAGAAGGCGATAGAACAAATGGTACATCATTGAGAAATAAGAATTCGAGTCGAAACTCCAAAATACTGCCCTTTGTCAATGAATACTCCACGCCTCCATTGTCATCTGAACAAATCAACCGTCACGATGTCTCACAGGATACCGATAAATCTGTGTATGTGGATGTTTTGAACACTCCTCCAGAAAACACAGGCAGCTCACCATATGACGATCACTTGAAGCCAGGTGTTGATTTGTCCCCAAGAGAGAACAACTTGGATCCAAAGTCCAAGAACTTGCTCATATTGTCACCAAACCAGTTCCACGACCACGAATTCCACAATGCCAAATCTCCCATGATTGACTCCCCAGGTACAATTATTAGTCGTAACAGCAACCAAAACTTGAAACCAGTTAACTTGTCAGTGGAAGAAAGACCCCGTTCAACTTGTTCATCGCCTTTTGCTAAAGCTAATAGACAAGCAAGAGTTGTGGAAACCAACGATGAGATACTGACAGAAGGAGTTGACCCAGACTTGAGCATTGGTACGCCAAGACAGGAAACCTCAAGGTCCGGAACTTTGAAATCTATGTCTTCACCACCACCAAAAGTGCCTCCGCCAAGCACGCCGTCACGAAACGCCGAACACGTCAAGAAGTTTAGCTTTGACGAAACTCCAAAAGGTTTGGGTTTGGAAGGTGTTGATTATGACAATCACGATGACCAAAGACAATACATCAGACTGCAGCAAGAAAAGAGAAGACGTGGAAGTGCTGGCGAAGAGAACAGTCCGTCTTCTATCATGAATACGCCGAAGAGAATCATCAGCAACTTTTCGCCTGCTGTTACCAATTTGGAATCGCCACAGGAAATGGATGAACATTTGAGACAACAGCAGCCATCGCGTAAGAACTCAATTATCAAAGGATTGAAGCACAAGCGTTCTACTTCGGGTAACCAAAACATCTTGTCGTCGTTTTTCAAATCGAAAGACGACAACCGAGTACACGCACGTCATGCATCGGATGGTTCTGTGGTGAACGGTATCGCCAATGCTTATATTTCTCCGCCAATTACTGGAGCTAGTATGAATGGAGCACACCATTTAAGATCTACATCCGACTCCACCATGTTGATGCACGAAGAGGACAATTTCGACATGAAGGCTATGAAGAATGAAATCCAGCAGTTGAGCTCCACCAAGGGAATTTTGGATCAAGATGTCAAGAAATTGAAAGCCGAAAAGCAGAAGCTCACTGAACAGTTGAAGCAAATGCAAGCAAAGATTTCCTCTGAGAGCATGAAGTATGACAACTTGGTTGGTGAGATTAATGAGTTGCAAGCACAGAAGTTGAAGTTGGCTGATGAGAACAAGGAATTGGTGGCGCAACAGAAAACCATGCAGGCTGAAGTTGCCAGATTGTCTGAATCGTCAAGCAATGAGTCTGATATTGGAGATGGCTCGACCTTGGGCAAGAGCACTCTTCGATCAACCACGTCGCCTTACAAAACCCACACACCAGCATCATCAAGAGAGAATTTCGAGTACACTCCACAACAGCAGCAACAACAACAACAACAACAGCCACCTGAAGATGAGCAAACGCATAAGGCTACGAGGTTAAAGTTTTGGAGAAGACCAAAGATTGGGTTCCCACAGGTTGTCCCAGCCACTCACGAAAGCAGCAGCAATAGCAGTAGCAGTAGCAACCTCAATAACAGCAGCAGCCACAACAGTAGCAGCAGCAACGGAGCTGGCAATGCCAGTGGCTCAAGCAATGCTTTGAATTTCCCCAACAATGGATCCAGAATACCCAACAGTTACTCATCTCAAGCATTGCGTATCCCACCACTGAACGGCAATGGCAACAACAATCTCAGTGTCAACAATGCTAACGTTGGAGGCAAGTTTACGAAATCCAAATCGAGCAATATCCTAGATTCGATTCTCTCGGGAGATTCCAATCAAGTGCCATTGTTCAACTCTTCCATACAAAGGAGAGCCGATTATGAAGGCAATTCTGTCCCCATGATTGTCACTAGATGTTTAACTGAAGTTGAGAAAAGAGGATTAGATTTTGAAGGAATCTACAGAATTTCAGGAGGTAATTCCGCCATTGTGTCGATTGAGAATGCCTTTGCCAGTTTGTCCAACGACCCCGACGATAAACAATTGAGCCGATTGGATGAGACCTTGAGTGGAGACATCCACGCAGTTACGTCAGCCTTGAAGAGATACTTGAGGAAGTTGCCCGAACCTATAATCCCATACGTGTTGTATGACGAGTTTATCAGAGTTTCAAGCAACACCAACAACAGCAAAGAGACCAGAGTCAGCGAGTTGATCAATGTGATTAACAAACTCCCCACTGCCAACAAGCTGACACTCAAGGTTATCATCAAGCATTTGCAAGTGGTCAACTCCATGAGGGATGCCAACAAGATGGGATACAAGAACTTGTCGGTTGTCTTTGCTCCCACCCTAGCAAGAGACGAGACCGGAGAGCGCGAGATGTCAGACATGGGATTCAGAAACGATACCACCGAACTTCTCCTCAACGAATCCACGCAAATCTTCTAAACTTATACTTCTTTTTTTTTATTTCGTTATATACAAGGTACATAAATACACAAGTTTGTCTTTTCGTTAATGAACGTCTTTAATCTGCGGATTCTTGAACATTTCCAACTTGCGGTGCCCGTTCCTAATCAAGTGCTCAATAGTGTTGAACTGCTTCTTGGGCAACCCACGATACTTGCCAAACTCCTCGCGGATGAACCCACGCCAGTGCGGGCGCGTGTCCAAGGGCTTGCTGCGGACAGTACGGAGACAGTCTTTGTAGAGATGTAGGACTTCTTTCTGTAAGCCTGATAACCGGGCCATGATGGTGGGATATATGCAGGAGTTGTTGAAGTATGCGAATGTGGTGTGTTCCAGAATTGATATACTGCTGGGGTTGAGGTTGGAGGTGGGTGTGGTGGTGGAGTTAGGGTTGGGGCTGCACAGACACATTGAGTTTTTCTCGTTGGTGTGGGAGTTCTTTAGCGTTCTTTTGATCTTGAAGCTCCGGGAATTGAACAACGTACACGACTTACCTTGGACAGGGTTCTTGGGGATTGGTGAGAGGGTTTTGTTAAGACAGAGATGGGTTGGATAGCTGGAGCTACAATAGAGAGAGATGTTGCTGATGTGATTGTCGAAGAACGGATAGTTGTGTAAGTAAGATACGTGTCTTCTTAAACAGCCAAAAAAACCTGGTCAGCAAAAGAAGTAATCTGTGCCGTTAGATAGCCAATCTCTCAGGGTATAAAGCTACTTGTTTGTCCCCTTCTATGGTCAGTATCGAACTAGACGCGAGACAGCGCTTCTTAACGAAGCATCACTGTCCAACAGTTGGGCAATTATGCTCTGACCGGCGCGAGAGCGGAAAATAACCACTTCGTACAAATGCATACACCACACACACTCAAAATACCAAGCTTTTCGTTCCCCCCCACTTTACGTGGACAACTCTTGGCCATGGAACCTTGAGAGCCACCACTGTGGAAGAATAACGTGCCTGCGTGGAATCCCTAATTTACGGAAAATTCCACCTTGGTCTTCCCAGACATACACCTGTGTGTTGTGCATGGGTCCGCCACACATTTTGCAACTTGATTAAACCAAATGGTTTCTAATAGAATCTGCCATAAAAAAAAGAAACGGGGATTACTAGGTATTCAGCTGTATTGTTAATTGATGAGACGATAACAATCAGATCCTTCTTCCGTAGGGTGGGGACAAACGGCAGCTATACAGTTTGTAGAGTCCTTGATTGGTCTCTTGAAGACCATTCTCTGGAGGTGGATATTTTGGTCTTCTTGTTCTTAGTGTTGTCATATGACATTCCACCACAGATCTGTTCCTCGTACCATGCATGGTCATCCTTGAGTTTGTAATAGAAGGTGAGTTTCGTCTTAGCTCGAAATATTACGCTGGTGCATGAACATATATTGCACATGGGTGGAATCGGGGTTCGTCTCCTAAGAAAAGCTTGACCTTGGTTCTGATTAACTTTAAGAAAGTGGCGGATATTGTAGTAGTGTACCCAAGGACCTCAGGAGAGTGGAAATCAGATAACGAGGATCCAATGAAACCTCACCAAATACCAATCTTCTAACTTGTAATCTCATAGGCATATATGCCATGCGGCGATAGTTTCATTTATTGGTGTTTGGTTACCGGGACACGTGAACAGATACGCCACTGTGGCGACCAGGGGATTTTTCCGCTTTGCCAGCGGTCAAATGGGTCCAACTTGTATTCGGTTTGAAGTTCTATATTATCTTTGGCCAGGTTGCGCTTGCCAAGACCATTTTTTCTTCTTCCAAAGTGATTTCTGCAAATTAAGCTTGGTTGTGATAAGAGCCATAGTTTTTTTCAGGAATGGGAGAAGTGGTATCGACGGGGACTCCCAACTTGAGAAAGTATATATAATCCCTATAAAGTTATCCTCCTTGAAAGAAATCCTCTCCTGTTCCTCTATAGAAACAACAACTACCGCCATGTCATTTGCAGAC
>JAJMBE010000144.1:0-27978 GCA_030565125.1 Candida pseudoviswanathii
ACCGGCACCCCCCCCCCCCCCCCAAAAAAAAAAAAAAAAAAAAAAGAGGGATGATAATGAGGAATGGGATGGATGGGTCGTCGTTGACATCGAATGATTAAAACCGTTTACGCCAACTGTAGTCTCTCTCTTCAATGCACACCGATAAGTCGTGCGATGTTGCCAGAATTCTAATTCGCCCTTTATCGACTTTTCACAGTGACTGCTTTTTTTTTCCTTCTTCCTGTATTGCGAAGGTGCCCTCGCCATTCACTAAGTCACCAGAGGACCTCCCCGCTAGACGACGTACCACAACATGTCACAGTCTTTGATAATCTTCAAACCTTCTGGTAATGTGGCATATCAGTACAACAACAAGATCAACCCGTTCAACGAATTCATTTCGTCCTTGGTTAACGAGACAATCGCGACTATTTCCTTGAACTTTACAACCAAGACAATCAATAACAGACGATTCTACTGCTACCACAAAGACGACGTCTACGTATCCCTATATTTCGACAGCATCACTACCATTGACAATGATCAGATAAGGCAAACGTTGTCAGGGATCCACAAAACGTATGTCAAGTTGGAAGAGAATGAAGAGGAAAAGACCGGTAAGTTGAAGAAAATGGTTGATTTGCAGTTTAACAATTTGATGAAGTTGAAACAGCAGCCGACCGAAGAAGTCACCAGAGAATCTACTCCTGTCAGCAATGCCAACAGTGGCACAGCAACACCCAAGAAGTCCAAACAAACGCAACAGCAGGCATCCGGCAAGAAGATGAGAAAATGGGACAATGGAGAAATGGTGGAGGGTAACGATGGGGGAGCATTGGACTATTCCAGCGCTCAAGACGGAGACCGCATAGCAGGTGGATCGATGCCTGAGATGAAGATTGACAACTCTGCATTCATCAAGGACCACGATTTGGTGCTTGTCAATGAGTTGAACGACATATTGAACGAATCAGACGAGGATGAAGACGAGGACGACCGGTCTGAGTCAAAACCAAGTGGGTTCTTCTCCAAAATTTCGTCATACTTGGGCGGCTCTATAAACGTGGATGAGGTCTCCAAACAATTCAATGACCAGTTAATGTCCAAGAACATCGCGCCAGGCACATCGAAACAGATCATTGACAAGATCAAGAACAAGTTGTCGAGCAACAAGAAGGTAACCATGAGCATGTACAAGCAAGCCTTGACTGACGAGTTGACCAAGATTTTGACTCCAAACGTTTCCACAGATTTGTTGCACGACATCAAAAGAAACGCGGAGACCAACACAAGACCCTACGTTATTTCTGTTGTGGGTGTCAACGGGGTTGGGAAGTCTACCAACTTGGCCAAATTAGCCTATTGGTTTTTGCAAAACAATTTTAACGTTTTGATTTGTGCGTGTGATACGTTCAGATCAGGTGCCGTTGAGCAATTGAAAGTGCACGTCAACAACTTGAACCGATTAAATGAAAACTCGCAAAACTCCAAGATCGACCTTTTCGAGAAGGGTTACGGTAGCGGTGATCACGTTGTGCAGACAGCCAAACAGGCCATCCAACACGCTGCTGACAACAAATTTGACATTGTCTTGATTGATACTGCAGGTAGAACCCACTCCAATGCCAAGTTGATGGCCCCTTTAAAGAAGTTTGGAGACGCTGCTAACCCAAATAAAATTATCATGGTTGGAGAAGCATTGGTGGGCACTGACTCCGTTGAACAGGCAATCAACTTTAATAATGCGTTCGGTAACAAAAGAAGCTTAGACTTCTTTATTATTTCCAAGGTTGACACGGTGGGCGACTTGGTGGGGACCATGATCAATATGGTTATGGCCACCAAAGTGCCTATCTTGTTTGTTGGTACTGGCCAAACGTACACTGATATCAAGAGATTGAGCGTGAAGCAGGTGGTTGAGATGTTGATGAAGTGAGTGTCTAGACTTACGTAATGCTGTATAATAGATCCACGCATAATGTTGATTTGAGAGTATGCATAAGCCACGTTGGGGATCACGTTTCTCTGTAGGAAAGCGTCTCGGCTGTATCGCTATATGCGTCAACCGGAAGAGCAAGGTGTATGTATGTAAAAATAGCCGGTCATAAGGACAATATCAAGGAGGGTTGGGAACTAACCGCAAGGCTTGTGTTGCGTCGTGCACGCGTGACTGAAAAACTAACAGGAGAATATGTTGGCCGATTACATAAGCGTTGCTTTTATTTACGTATTTGATTACGGGCACATTCCTATAAAAGAAAAAAAAATTCCACCCACCAACAACCCACTTTCTTTTATCATTTGGGAGTTCGTTTTCCATATGATCCTTAGCCTGAGACTCACTCTCATTCCACAATGCAATCAACGAGCTCATTGCTACTATTTGAAGGTGCCAAAAACAGCCAGTCCGGAGCCTCGCTTAACCTGAAACTTAGCGCGGACTCCACCACTCCACTCACGTCCCAGCACCCGCTATACCTCAAAATCAACTGCAATAGCGCCGCTGACCTAGTTCCGAGCAACACTAACGTCGGCAGTGGCACTTCGGGGGAGCCCAAGACTAAGAAAAAGTACTCATCGAGCAAATCTGTCAACCCAATCCTCGTTGCCCAGCTCAATGACATCAAGAAATCCACGTCACGGAAACTAGACACGAACCAGCCTAGCTGGAACGATGAGGTATACATCCCATTGAGGGCCCAGGACCATTCGTCCGTGTTGGTGTTTTCTGTCTGGGATAAGCACACCCGGTACAAGAACTACTTGGGGGAGTTCAGGATTGATCTCAGGGAGGTGTTTATCAAAGAGGATGGCAAGTTCGTGGACAGGACAGACTACAAGTGGTACCGGTTGAATTCAAGCACACAGATCCATTCCTTTGTGACTGGGTCTATACTAGTCTCGTTTGAGTTGGTGTTTAGAAATCACACGAGCAGGATCAAGAAGTTTCTGAGTACGTCGATCATTGCGGATAAGTTAAGCCGTGTGACGATTGACCACGAGGGATTAGAGGCAGCGTTTAGGAACTGGGTGGACAACTTGATCACCGTGTCCGGATTGAGTGTCAAGAATGGCATCAAGCCCAATGACCAAGGGTTTTATGACGAGGCGATGGTGCATGGGTCTGACTTGGAGTCGGTGTTGACTGATAGGTCCAGTGCACACAATTTCTTAACCATAGGCGACGCCATTGCTACCAATGGGAACGCCAATGGCAGTAGTCGAAGCCTCCTCGCTGTTCCTCATGATGATGCTGGCTCGTTTTCTGAGGCATCAGTTATTTCTGCAGATGGCGGGTACGCCAGCGATACTTCGAATGGATTGTTCAACAAAGACGCTCCGGTGTCTCTTTCCCCCAAGAAGAAAGGGTTTCGCTCGAAGCTCGTTCATAGAATCAAAGAGGATACCGACAAGTTTGAGCTTGCAAGTCGTCAAGTGCTAGGGGTGGTGTTTATTGAAATCGTATCATGCGAAGACTTGCCACCTTACAAGAACTTTACAAGAACTTCGTTTGATATGGACCCCTTTGTGGTTGTCAGTTTTGGTAAAAAGACGTTTAGAACAGGCTGGAAGAGACACACGTTGAACCCGGTGTTTAAGGAGCGACTTGCGTTTGAAATATTGCCACACGAGAACAACTTTAGCATCCAGTTCTTGATCCTTGATAAAGATCACTTTTCATTCCACGATGACGTCGCGCATATTTCTTTGCCCTTGAGGGATATAACTGAATATGCTACTGTTAAACCTACAGAGGACAATTTGGAGCTCCCAGATGGCGCTGATATCGTTAGAGAGAAAACTCCGGTTAGTTTCACGACAAGAGATGACGAAGCTCCCAGTAACGCGTCAGTCAGAATATTGTGCGATGAAGAAGAGCAGACCAACGGCAAGTCGAGAAAGAAATTCCTGAAGAGAAAAACCCCAGTGGTCAGTGTTGATCCCAGTCAGTATCGAACCATGTCGTTGAGTTTGAACTTGCATGATCAGAAGTACATCGGGAAGTACAGCCCCAAATTGAAAATCCGTGTTCGTTTTGAAACTTACACAGAGTTGCGCAAGCAGTTCTGGAGGATCTTGCTTAAGGAGTATCAAAACATGGAAGTTAATCCAGATGAGACATACGATTACATCGAATTGATTTCTTTGTTAGACACTGTGGGGTGTACAAATAGCGATGAAGTTATTGAGAAATTCTACACCAATTTGAACAAGTCTACGTGGGGTGGTGATTTATTGACATACGATGAGATCATTGATCAATTGGAGTTGCATTTGTCTGAGAGCAAGGATGATGACGATACCACAAAGATCTTTGTCTTTGAGAAATGCCCTATTTGCAACCAGAATCGCGTCTCCAAGAAGCAAGATTTGGACATAATCACTCATTTTGCCATATGTGCCAGCAAGGATTGGAATGGGGTTAGCAAGATATTGCTGTCGTCGTACGTGACTCCCACGCAAGCTACCAAGAAATGGTTCACCAAAGCGTTAATCAAATTGACCTATGGGAAGTACAAGCTAGGGGGTAACTCGGCCAACATTTTGGTCCAGGATAGAATGACCGGTATTATCTTAGAAGAGAAGATGAGTGTTTACGTCAGATTGGGCATCCGGTTGTTGTACAAAGGCTTAGACAAGGCTCGATCCAAGAGAGTTCGTATCGTGTTGAGGAACATGTCAATTAAACAGGGCAAGAAGTTTGACTCGCCGCTGCTGAAAGCTGACATTGCCTCGTTTATCAAGTTCCACAAGCTCAACCTTGAAGAGTGTCTTATTCAAGACCCTGAGAAGTACTCCACATTCAACGAGTTTTTCTATAGGAAGTTGCAAAAAGGGGCTAGGTTGATTGAAGGTGAGAGCAACGACAAGATCATTACAAGTCCTGCCGACTGTCGATGTGTTGTGTTTGATAGCATTGACGAAGCTACCAAGTTGTGGATCAAGGGTACTGGGTTCACAGTTCAGAAACTCATCCATGAGGATCAGCAGATCCATATCCCATCGTACTCGTTGGGGATTTTCAGATTGGCTCCACAGGATTACCATCGGTTCCATTCTCCGGTGGATGGTGTGATTGAAAACATCAAGGATATCGACGGGGAGTACTACACGGTTAATCCTATGGCGATTAGATCCCAGTTGGACGTGTTTGGGGAGAATGTGAGAAGCATCGTGACTATCAAAACGTCGGATTTCGAAAGAATCTACATGATTGCTGTTGGTGCGATGATGGTGGGGTCGATCGTCTTTACTGTTGAGGCCGGTTCCACAATAACCAAAGGCCAAGAAGTGGGATACTTCAAGTTTGGTGGATCGACTATTTTGTTGCTTATAGAGAGCAGCAAGTTCAAGTTTGACAGTGACCTCGTCAAGAACTCCAACGCTGGGTTGGAGACGTTGTTGCAGGTGGGCCAAAGCATCGGGCATGCGCCGGGCGCCAGTGAGTTTGTGCGCGACCACGTTGCGTTTGAAGCGTTGGATAAAGCTCGCCAACTCCGACTCATCAGAGTCTTGACGGGGGGTGACTTGAAGGATAAGCACCAGTTGAGTAATTGGGAAGCTAACAGTATTGTGATGGAGGACTTCCAACCCTCTGACTTGTTTGAGGATGAGTCGATGGAGCGTATCGTAGAATAGAAATGCAAAGTAAATGAATAATAAATATAGATTAGTCAACTACATAATACACTGTATAAAATAGTTGTTTCTGGTGGGAGGAGATGATGTGGTGAAGGTAGGGGTGGGATATGGTTAAGGATAGGGGGATTTACATGGGACCGTAGTATGTGGCGGGACGGTACAACTCTTCGTCCTTGTAGCCTTTGTCCTCCTCCAAGTGTCTGATGTGCCAGCCCACGTAGTCCAACTCCTGCTGTATGTAGTGTATTTCCTTGTGGATCTGGGAGTCAAAGTAGTATGGGACGATGAAGAACTTTGTGACTAGGGGAGTCAATATTGAGCCAGCCAATAAGCCTTTGAAGCCAGAAGATAAGTATGACATTGTGTGTGGTTGTAAAAGTGGTTGTAAGAAAACCAAAAAAAAGAGGTCTATAGTTGTATGTGTGTGTATAAATAAAGAAGGGCACAGAAAGAACAAGCTACGGCCAAAAAGTGAGTTAGTCAATGTGGGGAAGGGTGGTTGATTTTATACAGCGACTCACTGTCTAACTAGACAAACAAAAACATGTGCTGCTAAAAAAAATAAACACACACAAGAACAATGGGGTTTGTGATCCGGAGAAGATAGGAAACAAAAAGAAGAATAAGCAAGGATTACGTAATACTCCACCAGAATTTTATCTTGCAACTCCGGGACGCACCAAATCGAACCATAAGAACAAGCTACGTCATTACCAAGTGCATCTTCTACACAAACAAACAGACAACCCTTGGAAATGCAACAGGTGCCCCCTGCTGGCCCAATGTAGAACGGTTACGTTATATCTATGGTGTCAATGCGTAATTACTCATCGGATCAATTGGCACAGACATCAGCAAATTGTAGTCCTTGCATTTGCACACATTACTAATAGGCAAAACCAGAAGCCAGAGGGAGCGAAATTTACGATGACTCTCTTTTTTGTTGTTTTAGCAGTCTAATCCGAGGATCTCTCGGAACTACCAATTCTTCCACCTCCCCTCGGCTACTAAGACGTTGCCAACACACACAGTAATTATATTACCTCTTCGTATTGCCAACACTATTAAACTGTTTATACGAATCGGTGTGGCCTATTTGTAACCAATTCGAATGCCTCTTACGGTACTCCCCATTCACCGTCTGTCTGAACGTCCAAGTGTATACCACTTCAGCCGCCTTGCTTTGAACATAGTACATGATATTTCTATCTTGCAAAATCTACTATACATCTCTATTTATGTCTACTTCTGTTGTTGTCCACCATACAAGCTTCTCCACTCGTCAATCTTCTTTTCGTCAATTCTGCTGAACAAGTATTGGGCTTTGCCGATGCAGTGACCAGGCAACAACACAAACTCAAACTTGTCGGTTATCGACAAACTTGGCGCGTTCAAAATCGCGTTGATTTGTTTCGTGGTTTCGGGCATGAATGGGTAGATGATTGCACTAATCAAGTAAACCAAGTTAATGGCAACCCCAACAACAGCATCGGACTTGGCCGGCTGGTTGGTGTACAAACTGTTGTCCAACTTGTTGTCCTGCAAGAACTGGTTGCCTCTGGATGAAATGGCCATGGCGATTTCCAAACCCTTTCTCAAGTTGACACTCTCCATGTTCTCAATGTAACCAGACAACAAGGTGTTGATGTCGGTCTTAAAAGCAGCGTAATCTGGGATGTTGGACACATTGTACTCTGGGATGACACCATTGTATTTGGCAATCAAGAACTTCACAATTCTATTGACAAAGTTACCCAAGTTGGCCAACAACTCGTTATTGTTCTTTGCAACGAATTCGTCCCAGGAGAAATGTGAGTCTTGGTTCTCTGGTCTGTTGGATGCCAAGTAGTATCTCCAGACAGATGGCGAAACACCGGTTTCTTTGGCATTGTTACCGAAAACACCAACACCTCTACTCTTACTGAACTTGCCATTCTCATACTGCAAATACTCGGTAGTGCTCAAATGATGTAACTTGGTCCAGTTGTCGCCAGTACCGATCTGAGAAGCTGGGAAAACAACGGTGTGGAAAGGAACGTTGTCTTTACCCATAAACTGGTACAAGTCAACATTCTCCGGGTTCTTCCACCACTTAAGATAGTCGTCAAGATTTCCATCCTTAAAGTAGTTGGCGGTAATGGAAATATAGCCAATCGTGGCATCAAACCAAACGTACAAGACCTTTTCGTCGTAGCCTTTCAAAGGCACAGGCGTACCCCAAATCAAATCTCTGGTGATACATCTTGGCTCCAAACCTCTCTTGGTCCACGAGTCAGTGATACTCTTGGAGTTCTTGGACCAAGCACCCTTGGCTGAGGAATCAATGATCCACTCCTTCAAAGGTTCCTCTAATTCGTTCAACTTGAGGTAGATGTGGGTGGATTCTTTAACGACGGGAGTGGCACCATCAACCTTACAACGAGGATTGATCAATTCCAATGGGTCCAACAAGTTACCACACTTGTCACATTGGTCTCCTCTAGCGTCGTCGTAGTCACACTTTGGACAGGTTCCTTCAACAAATCTGTCAGCCAAGAACGATTTGTGCTCTTCACAATACAACTGTTCAGAGGTTTTCTCTTCCAAGTATCCGTGCTTGTGCAACTTTAAAAAGATATCCTGGGCGATTTCAGTTTGCAAAGGAGTGGTAGTTCTTCCAAAATAGTCAAAGCCAATGTCGAACCAGTCGTAAACTTCTTTGTGGATGGCGTGGTATTTGTCGCACAACTGCTGTGGAGTGACTTTTTCTTCCAAAGCCTTCGTTTCAGTGGCAGTACCGTACTCATCGGTACCACAGATGAACAAAGTGTTGTAGTTTCTGTTCTTGGCGTAACGGCTGTAGATATCAGCAGACAAGACAGACCCGACAATGTTACCCAAGTGAGGAACGTTGTTGACGTATGGCAATGCAGAAGTAATCAAAATGTTTCTTTCGTCGGGTTTTGGAACAATCTTTGCCGCTTGTTTCTTGATCAAATGGCCAGTTTGCACGTTTTGTTTGCCGGTGTTGGTCTCTTTGGTTCTCTCAACTGGCGTGATGGCGAATGCGTTCTTAATACCGGTCTGGACTTCTGCGAGCTGGCTAAATTCAACAAACCATGTGTTGTCAGTGGTGTCTTTCAAAGCAGGGTATAAACTGGCAAACAAGATGATTTGAGCTGGTGTCAACTCGGGCTTGTCGAAAGTTGGGAGATCGGAAATTCTTGAAATCTCATCGACTTTATTAGACTTGACAGCTTTGTAAACAGCACCCTCTTCAAAGTCAATAGCGTTGCTGGTGGTGAAATCGTTGGCTAAGTACTTGACAATGGCGTTTGGCTCAATCAATTCAAACCCAGACTTCTTATCTTTCAAAGATAATGTGGCTTCGGATTCGTGCAAGACGAGGGCGAGCTTAGGTTGGTATGCAGCCAATACAATAGCCAACTTCAAGTTATTGGCCAACGCTAACAAGGTGCTTCCTTTGGTTCCATATACTTCTAAGGACATGGTTATGGTATTGGGGGAGAGGGTATTGGTGTTGGTATGAGTCAGCCTAGTAACAGACTTTTTTTTCACTTTTTTCTTCCCACGAAACGGACAATGGATGCGGGATGAATGAGTATGAAAAAAAAAGCGAGACCGCATCAGAATTGTGGGTGCCGGCTTGGGTGAGTCAAAAGATAACGAGCCACACCAAACTGGAATGAACAGACTTCTACTGCCCCTGCTCCGGACAATCACACGAAAACGGTCAATTCGATACTTTACAGATGACATTGCGCCTAACCGCACAACCACCGATTACAATAGTATAATCACGAAGCTCGGGACTGGCCGCTCGGGTCCATCCACCGACCCTTCAGTCGTCAGGTATATGGTCAAAGACAACATCGCGACCACGAGAGGCAAGACCACCGCTGCTTCAAAAACGTTGTCGACGTACAACTCTCCATTCAATTCCACCGTGGTTGATCTCCTTGACTCACAGGAGTACAAGCTTATTGGCAAGACCAACCTAGACGAGTTCGGGATGGGGTCGGCGAATATGAACTCGTACTATGCGTTCGTGATGAACCCGTCGAATAGTAGCACCGTAGCGGGCGGGTCTTCTGGTGGCAGTGCCGCGGCGGTTTATGCCGATTATTGTGAGTTTGCCCTTGGTACGGACACCGGCGGTTCGGTGCGTTTGCCGGCCGCGTATTGTCAGGTTGCTGGGTTCAAACCTACGTATGGTAGGATTTCTCGATGGGGAGTTGTACCCTATGCACAGACGTTGGATACGGTGGGGATATTGACTAAAGATTTGGAGTTGATGAAGAAAGTTTACCAAGCCCTTGATAAATTTGATGAGAAGGACCCGACATCGTTGCCTGAACAAGTGAGGAGTAAAATTGTAAAGACAACAAGGCGGGAGAGGTTGGTGGTTGGTGTTCCCGAGGAATTCATTCTTCTGGAGTTGTCAGATCTGGCCAGAGAAGCATTGCAGGGGGCATTGGTTAGACTACAAAAGCTTGGACATGAAGTCAGAAGTGTGTCGATCAAGTCGATAAAGAAAGCGTTGCCCGCATATTACACACTCGCAACAGCCGAAGCAGCATCTAATCTTGCCCGCTACGATGGGTTGAGATATGGACACAACACCGACATCGAGGTTGAGTCGGGTGCTTCAGAGTTGCTTTTCAAGAACAGATCGAGCAACTTCCTGGAAGAAGTGGGCCAGAGAATCATCCTTGGGAACTACACCTTATCCTCAGATTCCGGAGACCATTACTTGCGTGCTACAGAGCTACGCGAAGAACTATGCCGTGAATTCTCATCGGCGTTTAAGAACCCACATGTGTTGTTGCAAGACAAGCAGAACGACAACGGCGTTGATTTGATCATTGGGACAACGGCGTTGTCTTCCGCACCCTCCATACGTGAGTACCTGGAGCAAACGGAGAAGAACATGATCAACGAGTATGCCAATGATGTGTTGACCGTTCCTGCGTCCTTGGCTGGTATACCTGCTGCAAGTGTGCAGTTCAAGGGGATTGGTATCCAGCTAATGGGCCAGTTTGGTGACGATGAGTTGGTGTTGGATGTTGCACAAGAGTTGTCAAAATGAAATCTTTTATTCTGTAAATAGTATACAAGAATAGATACAAGTATAAATATACATAAATAACAACAAGCTAGTATATATATAAAAAAACAAAATAACAAAGCAAGCAATAGTTTTATAAGTTGAATTATCATAACGTCGTAAACACAAATAAAAAAAAACACATGGCGTTCTAAAAGAATTACTGTTGAAATGTTAATCCTTCTCTCTCATGTCCACCAGGAACATCAACAATGCCATGCTCCCTACTTTCTTCCCAACAAGGTCAAGAACTCCTCTCTCGTCTTCTGTTGGTCTCTAAAGCAACCCAACATACAACTAGTAGTGGTGCTCGACCCAGTCTTCTGCACTCCTCTGCTGACCATACACATGTGTGCAGCCTCAATCACCACGGCCACGCCTCTCGGCTTCAAAATCTCGCTCAACGCCATGGCAATCTGCTTCGTCAATCTCTCCTGCACTTGGAATCTCCTGGCGTACATCTCCGCCAATCGCGCCAACTTGCTCAACCCCAAAACCCTCTTGTTTGGAATGTATGCAATGTGCGCCTTGCCAAAGAACGGAACCAAGTGGTGTTCACAAAGCGAGTAGATCTCAATGTCACGCACAATCACCATCTCGTCGTGGTCCTCTTCGAAAACGGCCCTCTTGATCACATCTCTAATATTGTCCTCGTACCCCTTTGTAAAGTACAACATGGCACGGGCGTACCTCTCGGGAGTCTCCAACAACCCTTCACGGCTCGTATCCTCGCCAAGCTCCTCCAAGATAACCTTCACGGCATCCGCGATTCTCAGCTCGCGTGCCTTGGCCTCCTCCGGGGTCTGCTCGATACGCTGTCTGGCGCCCTGGGATGGCCATGATAAGCCATCGCTGTCAATCGGTGGGTTGAGGATCAAAGGCGAGGCAGCGCGGGTCTGCAATGGTGTGTCCGTCAAGTCTCTCGTCAAGAAGCTTGCACCGGACGAGGACGATGAGGAGGTTGGCACGAGCTTGGAGCGTTTTATTGGGACTACTGATTTGGGAGAATGACTGCCGTTGATTTCATCCTTGCGAGTATTGGTTTTATGTGGAGTGGTTGAGTCGGACATAACGTGTGTGTGTGTGTGAGGATGAGTGGATATATATGGATGCAAATGGACCTCTATTAATCTGTGATAGTCTATTAATTGGTGATGTCTATTGTGATGTAATACAAGAAGGTCAGGCAAGTATAGGACCACCCACCAAAAGAAGAACAAGAAGAAAGAAGCGAATGAAAAAAAAAGGTTAAGTTAGCGTGGGAGAAATAATATTTGTATGGGAGAGTGAGAAAGTGTCAGTCAGACTCACCTAATAAAACAATGGCTGAAAATTTTTTTGGGAAGCGTGTGTGATAGACACACAAAAAGAAAATCACAGCTTGTTTTAGACCACCATTAAATTACTCACCCAATCACCAGGTGGTTTGACTCCTACACTCCGGTCCCATAAATCAACTTATAGGAATTAAGATAATGCTATATAGATTATATATACTTAAAAACTGAGGCTTAAAAGAAAGTAACAAACGGACGCAATCTCAACATCATAATCTTCAATCAGCAAATGGGTTCAAGACCCTAACAGTCAAGCACGGTAAAGCCATACCAATCTCAGCTCTCAACAACACTGGAACTTGCGTCAATTCCTTGATAACTTGAATGTATGAATCACCTTCAACGCGGGTTATGCAGTCTTGCAAGTAAGGTGCCAATCCGATGGAATCACCAGTGGCTTGGATGGTGGAAGACGAGCTGGTTCTAACATTTTTTGGGATGCTAGATTGCGTTGGTGAAGATGGCATGGAGTGGGTCTCATCCTTGACGCTGTCAACTTCTTTAAACTCGTCGTTGGCTTTCAATGCAGGAACAGTCAACTTTGGGGCATCCAAGTTCAATTTGGCCAACTTCTCAGCAACGGTGTCAGATGCAATGGTGCTAGACGTCAACGTGCTCTTGCTTTGGATCTTGGCGGCTTGCAATGCCGATGTCCTGTATTTGTTCTTGATCGAGTTTCTGTAGGACAAAGACGACTGTTCATCTGGTGGGATATACGTGGCAGAATCAACGCCCTTCTCCCAGTAGAGCTCCAACACTCTGTCAACCTTGTCAAACTCAGCCTTGACTAGTGGCAACTGGTCACCGTGGACTCTCTTTTCGACACCAAATTCTGGGAGGAAAACGTCAAAGGACGACTCGTAGACTTGCACAACGGTACCCATGCACAACAACTGGCCGGCGCTTTCACTCATTTCATTGATGGTCTGGGATAACAACAAGTGAATTGCCTGTTCTTGGGCGTTAGCAGCACAATCCTTCTTGAAGTTGCAGTAATCGGCAGTGGCTTTCAAGGAATCTAAGTCTTTTTCCTCAGACTCTTTGTTCAATACCATCTTCAATTGTCTGTGCACAATCAAATCTGCATAACGTCTCAAAGGAGCATTGAAATGTGTGTACAATGGCAAGTTGAAGTAATAGTGAGCATAACTATCGGCATCCTGCTTTCCAGCAACGTAGTACTTGCCTCTCGACATGCACTTGAAAAGCAACGTCTCAACGCACATTCTCTTAACCGGATCATCAATCTTCAAAATAGAGTTCTGCAAAGTCGACGACGTGGTGGTGTCAATTTTGAATCCCAAGTTCGTAGCCTTCCTGACAAAAGTTTCCATCTTCTGCAAAGTAGGCAATGGATGACGACGCAAGATGGCATGATCACCTAACCCAGCATGAACCTTAGCAGCAATGGCTGAGTTGACCTTGTGTGAGATCTCGGAAATGACGTCAAATGCCAACGAATCCTTGAAAACGTTCAAATCCAAGCGCACCTTTTCATCATCCAACTGGTCCAATAAAGTCAAGTTTGGACTGATGCCAAGCGAGCGGTTCGACAAACGGTGGCGACGGAACTCTTTGGCAATCAAGCTGAATGTCTTAATGTAGTCCGATGTGGCCGACGAAATGCTGTCGACAGACTTGCCCAGCAAGATGGTGTCAAACGAGTCATAAGTAACCAACTGCTTAGGGACAATCACAGACTCATGGATGTACAAATCTTCAACCTCAAAGTTACTGGTGTCGATTTCAAAAACTACCGACACGGCCAAGTTCTTTTCATTTTCCTTGAAAGAGACCAACTTGTTCACCTGCTTGGGGAAAAGATTGACAACCTTCTGTGGGAGGAACACGGACGATGATCTCTTTTTGGATTTACGATCCAAGGTGGAGCCGGGTTTGATGAAATATGCAATATCCACAACGTGGAATCCCAACTCGATCTTGGTGTTCGAAATTCTCTTGACGTGTAAGGCGTGATCAACGAACCCACCAGTTTGAGTAAAGGCAATTATGTAGTCATTCAAGTATTCTGCTCTCTTGACATTCTCAAATTCTGGTTCAACTGAAGGTAAATCATAAACATTAGCAGCAATCGTGGCTTCGTCATCGTTGTCATCAGGGTATTCGTCACATAAAAAGTTGTTGTCTCGTAAAATAGAGTCGATTTCGGTCTCAGAAGAATCAATTGGTCCCAACTTGCTAACCAAAGTACCGAAAGGATGCAATGAAGTGATTGGCCATCTCTTGATGGAAGCAACAAACAACTGGTCGGCATACTTTTCATGGTTCTCGACAAAGTCTTTAGGCGCTTGTTCGGTTGGGATGGCAATCAATGGAACCTTCTTGTCTGTGGGCTTGAACCAGACGATCTTGGGAGCCTTCGGGGTATGCACCGACGATTCGTTACCGTTCTTCTTATCCCTAGCGGCTTGCGCAGCTTGTGCGGGTCTCAACAAACCCAAAGTACCGGCAAACAACTGTCCAGGGATTCTGTCGACAACGGCAACAACATGACCAGCATAAAGTGGTTTGATTTCGTCGTTAATTTCCTCCTCTTCAACCAACAACAACGATTGACCTTCAACTTCAACATCGTCATTCTTCTTCATGGTTGGTCTTTGTTTCAAAGAGCCCCTTCTGCCAAGGCCGCCGCTGCCGTCCTCCTCGTTGGATGCACCGTCTTCTTTCGAAGTGGCAGTAGTAGATCCCTCAGCTGTAGTTGGAGCAGACGTGGCATCGTTGTGTATGTCGTCTGTCAATGGTCTGTTTGTCAAGGTGTTGTCCTTTCTTCTCTTCTTTTCTTCTTTTTCCTTTTTGGATTCCCAAACCTCGTCGACTATCAACAACTCCACAGCAACCAAGTCTCCTTCCAATGCACGGTTACGGTCCTTCGAACCACAAATAAAGATGTCGGCATCCAACAAACCATCGGTCGAAACATATGCATCTGATCTGTTCTTCTTGTTGACTCTCAAAGTACCAGTGACCAAACGGCCCTCGTTGATCAACTCTGGCAAAGAAGATTGTGGCAAATAGGGAGCAAAAAGGGTCTTACGGCCATTGTTGCTGTTGAGCCCGATGTTTGGTCCCCCCGCACCGCCACCTTGTTGGTTACCGGCGTTTGGAGCGCCAGCACCATTGTGTGGGAGGAACTGCAGCAAGGAAGAAACTGAAGAACCTCCGCCATATGAACTATTACGTGGTTTGTGGCCAGGAACGAAACCTGCTTGCGGTGGCTCCAAAGTGGATGATTGCCTGTTGTGGTTCTGCTGCAGTTGTTGTTGCTGTGGTGATTGTTGTTGTGCTCTCCAGTTTGCATTCATGCCTTCGGCGTTGGTATTACCGCCTCCACGTGATCTGGTTCTAAAATGCGATGATCTTCTATTGTGGCCCCTATCAGGCGATTGGGTGACGGTGAAGTTAGGGTTTGGGGGCAATAAGCTGTTTCCTCTAGGCTCGCTCGCAGATTGATCTGGGGTTGGTGGGAACTTGAATGGCTGTTGGCCGTATGCTAATGATCTGGAGCGGTTGTGAGAAGACAGTTCTGGGCTGGCCGGAGCGTCGTCGTTGCTGCTTGGTGGGAACTTGAAGCTGCCAATGGCGTCGCTGGTGTCAATCTTTGATTCGTTTGGAACAGTTGGGCTCAAGGTGGATGTTCTATTATTTTGCCTTTGGTTTGCAGCAGCTTTGATGGCTTCGTTCAATCCCAATGAGTGTCTTCTCGAATGGCCGTGGGCAGTACCAGCGCCACCCGATCCGGTACGCCTATGAGTATTAATGGATGATGATCTGGAATGTGATCCGCGGTTGGAGCCTCCGAATCCAGGCGATGATGGGGGTGGCAATAATTCGCCCTGGGTCTGGCCTGGAGGCGGTGGGTATACAAATTGTTGTTGTTGTTGGTTTTGTTGTGCCTCTAAAAGCTTCTGTTGAGCCTGGACTTGTTCCAATTGACGTTGTAAGTTGTACTGTTCAACCATCAAGTTTGTCAACTCAGAAGGGGAACGTCTGTGGGCAACATGCAAGTTCTTTCCCTTTCTACTAGACACCCTAGCCGGAGTGTTGTTGTTATTGTTGTTGTTGGATGCACTCATGTCTATCAACTTATTCTTGAAGGGGGGGTTGTGTCCAGCGGGATGAGTGTGGATGAATGAATTATTAGTAATAAATAATTAGGGATATGCAAGTATTAAAGATGAAATAAAATAACCAAGGATTATGGAGTGGTAGAAATTTTTATCAACACCAAAAGGAAAGACAGGAGAGGGGGCTGATGGGGATGTAGAAAAGCTATCAATGAAGTAGTAGCAGTTTGAACAAGAAAGGAGTGGAAACTGAAAGTGGGCTGTGTGGTAAGGGGTTGCAATACTTTCAATTGATGGATTTGTCTGGGTGGTGGGTCTCTTTTTGATATGAACAAAATTTTCCTTCTTTCTTCTGTCTTCTTCTTTTTTTTATAGTTGGCAGAAATTTATTCGCTCGCTCTCTTACGTTTTTGCTTCCAGGGAGGGAGAGGGAAGGAGAGTGTGAGAGTGCGGGTTGACTCAATTGAAGTGGGCTAGCTAGAAAGCGTGTGTGTGTGTACGTGTGTAGTGAAATGATTGTGGTATGTAGGGGGATGTGGTGAGCAGATGGTATGGTAGTGGTAGTGGTGTTGATGGTGGATGTGGTTGCTGGGGGGATGAGTCAATGGTTGTAAGAATGAGTGTTGTAAAAGTGAAGAAAAAGAGGTTGACGTTGTGAAGTTTTTTAAGGAATGAATTGTGGGAGTTTTGTTTTGTTCAGGGCGAGAGTGAGAGACAACAAGAGACAAAAAAAAAAAAAAGGAATGATGGAGAAGAAGAAAGACAGCGAACTAAACTCACAGAGAGGAAGAGGAAGAAAAGTTTTAGCACCAAATACACGTCCCTCTGGTTTTGCCAACCTTGTCCACAAACAACCACAACATCTACGACCAACTCCAATTTCAATTCCTCCCTTCCCCCCAAACACAATGACGATTGTCCAAAGAAAGTTCACTTACATTCTGCTATTTACGAATGACAAACCCATGTCTTAAAGTCTCCAGGCTTTGGTTCCTTTCACCCCCTCACTACTCTACACATCTCGGTGTTTTGTTTTATGTTCAATCTTCGTTTCATCTCCTTACCTGAATTATTAGAATCTGACACATCCGCAACCCTAAAAATCCATGACCGTGGGAATAAATTAGAAGCAAAACAAAGCAAAAAAAGGAACAGTATTACAACCGACACCACCATCGGCTGCTCTTTCCCTGTGTTGTTTGTTCGCTGTTGGTCCTGATTGTGAGCCATCCAATCATAGTGGCGTAGAAGAACCCTTACTACTGTATTACTCAACCATATCGCCAAGGTAACCAAACAAACAAACTTGCAGCACCAACAGCAAAGGCATAAAAAAAGGGAAGCGGTGGTTTAAAAATAGAAGCAAGCACGCAATTCTGGACCACAAAAGAAAAGAAAAATAGAACATAGCGTCACACTTGGCTAGCCCCAAACACTCGCACAGACGCGACCAACACGAAACAAGACGAGACGAGACGAGACAAGTCGCGCCAGTTACGCACCTGCCAGCCAACACACTCGTAACCAGCCAACCCAGAACAACTAAACTTTAATTGAACTATCTACTTATCTAAACTGTGGCCCTACTTCTCCCTTAGAGCTCTATCTTTACCACCTCCGTGTCCAACGTCTTCAAATCTAGCAAAATAACCTCGCCCGATTCATGGAAATTCGGCACACTTACCAACCTCACCGTCCTGCCATCGTACTCTAGCTTTTTTGTCTCAAACCTCTCTTGGTTGCCAACAAAATAGACGTGCGGCACCTCGTCCGTGAGAATAAATGGGTCATAGTCATCGTACGGGTAACAATACAACGTGTCAGGGGCAGTGGGGGCAAAATTCTGCCATTTGATGTTACTCTCCATGATCTCCACCGACGACGAAGGCACGGTGGTGTCTTCCGCGATATACCTCTTGATGTCGTCCACATTCTGCCCACTGGTTCCTAGTATTCTCACGCCATTCACCTCCATCCATTGCGGGTTAGTCATTCTCGTCAACCTGTCACTGCCCAACAATGACTTGTTTGTTCGGAACAACATCTTGTGTAGTGGCTGCTGCGGCAAACAGATTTCTGCCGGATCATGGTCTCCAGGCATCACCGCAACGGGCAAGCTGACAATAACTTCTTTGAGAAACCCATCCAATTGCTTCAAGGACTCGGCATTGTACTTGGAAATGTTCTTTGACCCGTAGTTATTCGTAGTAATGTAGTTCTTCAAATCCATCTCCGCCCTTGCGTTTTGGATAGGCATGATCGAATTACCCGCAACAATGAGTTGAGAAATTAACGAGCTGCTCGACTTATCATCTGAATTGCCTAATTCTCCGATGACATACTGTTTCAATAACTCCAACCTCAAATCGTGGTGGCTCTCCTCGCCAATATTCAACCCAGAAACCAACGCAATTTTGCCTGACGTAGCACTAGGAAGCAGCTTCTGTGGGGCACACGTAGGGTACGCCACATCCATGATCTCAAATATCCCAGCCTGGATCTCCATGCCCAACACTGCAACGACGCACCCCGTCACCAACAAGTTCTTCTTCAAGTACTCCTTGTTTTGTAATATCGCTCTTCCTGATTCATCCTCAAGCATAACTAGCTGCGAATCCTCACTATCCGTGTACGACACAGGCACCAACGGCATAACATCGTCCGTGCCCTTTTCAACGTCGTTCAAGATGTTCAACTTATACTTGGCCTCACAAAACACCGTGCCAACAACCCAGCAGAGTTTCCCCGTGGTGATATCCAAAATCTTGTTCCTCTTAAAGATCATCTGCCCGTCGATCTGCTTGGTGCCGTTACCCCACTTCTCCATGGCAGCAGCCTCAACTCGGTTCTTCAAGTTCCTTAACCGGTATTGGTACATCGAGAAGTACTGCTTGCTGTACTTTCTGCTTCCTGGGGCTAGGAAAAACTCGTTCCGTTTGGAGAACTCTTCCGGGATATTGATTTCTGATCGGGCAACGTCGTCGACGTCGTCGATTGATTTGTTGATATAGTCTGCGTAGGACATGTTTTACTGGTGGGAACAGAAGAGAGAGAGATGGGGTTGTTTTTGATTTGTTAGTATTAATTTTTTTTCCTGCTTTCTTTGCGTGCAACGTGACGCGTCGCGGTGTCGCGGTGTCGTTCTTTCTCGTATCAGCTATTTAATCTCTCTATTACACACACTGTCTATCTGCTACTTACGACCTCTTTTGCTTCTTGGCTGACTTGGTACTTCCGATACTCAAGTTCACTTTTGGAACTTGGTCCAATCCAAAACTGGAAGCAACTTTTTTTAGGTCCAACTTGTCGATCTGGTACACGGTTTTCAACCCATGCGAAGCATAGGCTTGCAAATATGCACGGTACCCGTCCTTAGCAGATTGGTTCAACAAATAGTTGGTCTTGATCAACTTGGTCAATTGCGATTGGATGTTGGCGATCTTGTTGGATGGAAATTCGTATTCGTTCAATGGCACCTTGGCGGCTTTCAAGTATCGCAAGAAACCCAACTCTGAAGGGGTCAAAAACATCAAGGATTTGCCCTTGCCTTGGGTACCTCTGGCTGTTCTACCGACACGGTGAATGTAATCTCTTGGGTCATCAGGAGGGTCGAATTGGATGATCCAGTCAACGGCTGGTATATCCAAGCCTCTTGCGGCAACATCTGTACAGACCAATATGCCCTGTTTGGCGTTACAGAACTCAAAGAATGTGTTGGTACGCTTTTGCTGCTTTTGCTTACCGTGCAAGTCCAAGACTGGCAAGTCTATGTAGTTCAACAACTCGCTGTAGAACTTGACACTATTGCACGATGACAAGAAAACGATTATCTTCTTCTTGACGTTTCTCTTCAAGAATGAAAATAACAACAAGAATCTCTTATCGGAATCGCAAACAACATAACCCTGTTCTAACCCGTCAGCAGTAGACACGTCCTTATCAGGGACGACGTTAATGTACAACGGACCAGGTCTCAAGGACATTCTGGCCAAATCCTCAACCTTGGTGGTTTGCGTAGCCGAGAACAACATACTCTGCCTGTCCTCGTTAGGCAAGATCTTGATAATTTGTTTCATTTCGTCCTCGAACCCAATCTCCAAGATTCTGTCCGCTTCATCAATCACCAACGCCTTCAAATTGCTAAACACAAATCCCGGGGTGTTCTTCAAATGATCCAACAATCTACCCGGTGTGGCAACTAGCAAATTCACACCCTTGGCCAACTTCGTAGCCTCTTGTCTTCTATCAGCCCCACCAATGACAATCCCACAGGTTTGGGAATGGTACTGCATCAACTCGCGAGCAACTCCGAAAATCTGCAACGCAAGCTCCCTCGTTGGCGTGATTATGATGACAGCGGTCCCGTTTCTTGGCTTGATCTTTAACGAGTATAACAACTCAATGGCAGGGATCAAGAACGCCAATGTCTTACCAGACCCAGTCTTAGCTGCCCCAAGAACATCTCGTCCGGCCAATAATGGAGGAATGGTTTTGGCCTGCACCTTGGTCATCTTAGTGAACCCCATCTCTTTAATGGCCTTCATTGTAGGCTCAGACAAGTCGGCATCTTCAAACAAGTGGTCCTCTTCGTCCCCTTCTTGTTCCGTTGTGGTGGCTTCATTGGATACTTGTGGTTTGGTTAATTCCTGAAGTTTGGCATCATCTTTCTCTTTTCTTTTGGATTTCTTGGAGTCAGATTTCAGCTCTGGGTCCCTGATGTCTTCTCCCAATAATCCTGCAACTTCGTCAAAGTCGGCATCTAATTCATCGACTGCTTTCTCAGTATCTTCAAGTTCCGGCTCAGATTCGGATTCTTCACGGGATCTTTTCTTGGATTGCTTTTCTGGCTTCCGTGATGGAACAGGTTTCTGTTTATTGCTCTTCACCTTAGGAGACTTTGCCATCTTTGTTTGTGGTCGGCAGCTGGTGATCAGTGAAATTAATCTGGAAGTCATCTCATCAGCCAAAAAAAAAAACTCCAGGCAGAGAGAAAAAAAAAAATCAGGAGCCCAGATATCGTGGTCGTGTGCATTGGCGAATACAGATAAAGTGTCAGTACGTACATTCAACCAAAGACTCGACAAATCTGTCTAGTTACTCTACACAATCCTACTCTACAATATAAACTCTCCCTTCCCAAGGAGTCAAAACCGACTCATCAAATTCGGTGCTAACGACATTCGATACAATCAACTCAAAGTCACCTCGAACCAAAGGCTTAAATGGAACCAACTCATTGGAAAAGTTCAAAACGACGTACGCCTTAGGAGATGTGGCGTCAGTAATCTCCTTGATATAGGTGAACGTCTTCATGTTGTCATAGTCCAAGACGCGGAAAGTGCCATAAATGAACAAATCCTTGTATTCCTTCCTCGTCTTCAACAACCTCTGGTAAAACTTCAATAAGGAGTTTGGGTTGTGCTGCTGCAACTTCACGTTGACCTCTGGGTAGTTGTCGTTTACTCTTGTCCACGGTTCTCCTGAAGTAAACCCGGCGTTTGCACTAGCATTCCACTGGACTGGGGACCTTGCATGGTCTCTAGCAACCAAGTTGATGACATCCATTAACTTTGCCTCTTTCTCCTCGTAATCAGGGTCGTTGCCGTACTTGGATTTGAACTCTTGATAGTAGTTGGTTGTGTACACATCTTTGTACTCTTCAATGGACCATGACCTTGGCAAATTGGTCATACCAATCTCTTGCCCCTGGTAGATAAACAACGTACCACTCAATGTGGTCTGCAACATTGCCAACAACTTGCCGCTCTTTTCACGGTATTTATGGGTGTCTCCAAACCTCGAGACGGATCTTGGCTGATCGTGGTTCTCGATGAAAACTGTTGACCAGGCGTCAGTGTCTTCAGCAAAATTACTTTGGTCCTGGACAGAGTTCTTGAAATCAAGCAAGTTCCAACCGTGGTACCTAAACCTGTCACTGTTCTCCGTGCCTAGCTCCACAACATCGAAAATAAACATCATGTTCATTTCCTTTCTAGACGCCCCAACATACTTCAACGCTTCCTCATTGGTCCAGTGACACATCTCGCCTACCGTCATGATATCGTACTTAGACCACACTTCACGATTCATTTCTTGATGGAACTCGTGGATTCGCGGACCATTGGAAGTCAACTCCTTGCTTGGCTGGTGGAGCTGCTCGACGTATGTTATTGGCGCATCTGCGAATGACTGGTCTTTGGAATAGAACCCAGCGACGTCGATTCTGAACCCATCAACGCCCCGGTCCAACCAGAATCTGAGCGCCGAGTCATATATTGCCTTTCTGCATTCTTCATTCTCCCAGTTCAAGTCAGGCTGTCCCTTGGCAAAAAGTCGCAAGTAGTACTCGTCGGTTGCTTCATCAAACTCCCACGCTGATCCGGAGAAATAGGACTGCCAGTTGTTCGGTGGGTGTCTGTTGCCATCAGCGTCGTACTTTGGCTTCTTCCAGATGTACCAATCTCTCTTGGAGTTGTCCAAGGAGGACTTAGATTCTTTGAACCATGCGTGCTCCGCTGAGGTGTGGTTGATAACTAAGTCACAGATGATCTTCATTCCTCTCTCATGACACCCATCAATCAAGCGTTGCATGTCTTGCAAAGTGCCAAAATCCGGATTGATGTCCTCATAGTCGCTGATATCATATCCCATATCCTCCATTGGGGACTTGTACATTGGACTCAACCAGATTATGTCAATTCCTAAATCTTTGATGTAGTCTAATTCGGAAATAATTCCAGGAATGTCACCAATACCATCGCCATTGGAGTCTTTGTACGAAGCGGGCCAGATTTGGTAAATACTAGCGTCTTTCCACCAAGCGTAGTCAATAGTCATCTCTTGTAGGGCAGCGAGTGGATATTTTCTTGCAGATTTTGGGAGTTTCGGAACCTAATCCTTCCATCCCTGGCTCTTATACTGCTGAAAGACAACTACAACCTTCTTGTTGGGATTCTGACCACACTGGGAGCGCCTTGTAAGAATTTATTCTTGCACCAATAGAGATAGCCCGCATTAATTCTCGGAAAATCCCCATATGCCGAAGTGGGGGGGAAGGAAGCAGATATAATAACTGTAAAACAGTGGTCCTATTGTTCTTGTTTATTTTGTTGGCTCATTTTGGCTATATTTCATTTCCGTTTAAGTTTTAGGGCCGTATTGGGTAACAGAACTGTTCTTTTTGGGCTGTGTTGCTAACGTTCTCCCCTCTTCAACAAACCCTACCCAGAACCTTATGAATGTTCTTGGGCATCTGCTCCTCCTTGTTCTTTGAGAATTACTGGAGCTTGATACTTAAGCTTTCCCGATTTCTTGCCGATGCAGTTTTCACCTGTGGATGTGCGGGGGCGACACTCTGAATCCGCCAACACAAACTCAAAAGACGGCAATTCTTAAAGCTATGATGTTTCCAGAAAGATCAACAATCGTAGAAACCATCTACTTCGTTGTCTTCTACGGCGTAACGGCTATCAGTGTAACTCTATACGATCTCGGATGATACGAAAAATCGCTCTGCAGTCAATCCTATCGCCGTGCGTTCTAAAATTTGGGGGCCGCATGCCTGTACTGGTCACCAATAACGCGGCTACTCTGGATAAACTTGAGGCAGTATGCCACTTGTTAGACCGTCATACAGATACGTAGGGCATCTTGTTCTCTGCTCAATGCACTGAGTAACAGCAGTATACAGGAACGTGAACGTGAACGTCCAAGTTGATGGACAAGTGAAAAAACTTCACTTGCCATTTAGCTCATAGGACTTGTGAAGTTGATCAATGTGTATTAAGTTAAAACACATTGAAGAATTGGAACAACTTCCTGGTACATGCTTCGATAATCTATTATATCCATCGTTAGGGTATTCAGAGCTAAACTCCAAATAAATCGGTATCGCTTATTTCCAACTTTTTCAACCTATTGTACTTCATACAGGGAACAAAGCTATTGTTGATTGCTTTTTTCATTATTTTTTATATGGTGTGTTCGCAAATACGTTTGTCCGAAAAGGGAAAGCCACAAAGCTAGGCTCTGAACAAACCAACACACACGCACCAGTGTTTAGCTCCTATTTTCTCTGCACCACATGTCCGCGTTGGTGCTTGAATGGCAAAGAAAAAGATAATGAATTACTCCTTCCAACTATGGAGGAGCAATCCATTCAGTTGGGAAGGGAACAACGGGGACGTCCCGTTTCATACGCTCAAGAACGTAAGCCTCGTCCAATCTTCAACGAACAATGCACGATTCTGGGGTAAGTTTTTCTTTGACAAGAATTTCCCCATCCTTCGGAACATTTCTCGGTAAAACTAACCATTCCCACTGAAAAACACCCACCCTGTCTTATCACCGCTATAAGATAAATTTTCTTCTTTTTTTTCTTTCTTGGGCCAGATATCGGTATTCTCCTTAAGCTTAAAAAATGCCGTGGAAGCTCTCCATCGATGTCCAGTGGCTTAAACCAAGTGGAATTTATCTTGAAACGTCGCGGTAGCATTTGCCTGATTCTCTACTGGAAGTATACCAGGGTTCAGATCTGATATATTATGGTATATGAGCGTATATTGGCGAGAGTAGAGAGATCAAAGACCGGTAGTTGTATGAGGCAAAGTAGTGCGATCTCGTTTTCACAATGCCCATTGTTAATGGGGGTATTGTTTCGATTGGTTTGATGCACGAGCTTCTCTTTGCAGGTGCTTTACGAAGTCGCTCAGCTTAGCAAGATTTGCGAGTGGGGAGATGTGGAGACAAGTTTCTTTTTAATTTGAGGCACACTTCCGAGTCGTTCAAGACAAGCTTAAGCCGAAACTTGTCGCAATAATTCCCGGAATATTAGCTCCTCGACGCCCTGGTTACGCAAAGATGGTGAAAAGTTTCTCCGCTTAACCCAAAAAATTAATAGTAATCTATTTGCATTGTTTGCCTTTTTGCGTTCTTCTCCTGGTGCGAGATGGTGGATCACAGTGCCGTCCGGGTAGCGTCATCGCTTGCCAGAAGAAGTATATATAGAGGGTTGAAATTCTCGTGCTAACCCGTATAGTTTTAGATGATCTATCTTGTCCAATATCAGAACTCACTACAAAGATGACCATCGAAGACTACCGCCCAGAGAAGAAACAAGTTTCCTCTGAATCCATTATTAGTTTGGATGACGAGAAGGCTACAGCCTCTCATATTTCAACTGTTGAGAATGCCAATGTGGATGACTACATTGCCAAATTCTTGGACATGTCCAACACCGCTAGGGCCGAGGATGAAAGAGACAAAACCATGCCGCTCAAAGAGTGTCTCAGAACGTTCCCCAAGGCATGTTTCTGGTCATTTGCTATCTCCACTGCTATTATCATGGAGGGTTATGACACCAACTTGCTTGCTAGCTTCTACGCTTACCAAGGTTTCGCTAAGAAGTTCGGCAGATACTACCCTGATCTCGGGGAGTACCAAGTGCCAGCCAAGGACCAACTTGGGTTGTCCATGTGCTACCAGACTGGGGGTTTGATTGGTGTGTACATTGGTGGTACCTTTGTTGATGTGTGGGGGTACCGTCCGGTCCTCATTCCCGCTTTGATTTCGTCCATCGGTTTGATCTTCATGCAGTTCTTTGCTCCTAACGTTGGGGTGTTAATGGCAGCCTACTTCTTATTGGGTGTCAACTGGGGAAGCTACCAAACCACTTGTGTGTCTTATGCTATGGATGTGGCTCCAACAACCTTGAGACTTTATCTTACCACTTACATCAACTGCTGCTGGGTTTTCGGTCAGTTAATTTCGTCGGGTGTTATCAAGGCCATCCTGACTCTGACAGATGACCACGCTTACAGAATCGCCTTTGCCATCCAATGGGCATGGCCGTTACCCATCGCCATCCTTGTTTTCCTTGCTCCGGAATCTCCATACTTTTTGGTCAGAAAGAACAGGTTGGCTAAAGCTAAACGCTCTCTAACTCGTTTGTTATCTGAAAACCAGTACTTGCCAGACAAGAACTTGATTGCTGAAAGTATGTTGACCAAGATCCAAATGACCATCAAGGAAGAAGATGCCATTTCTGCTGGTTCTTCTATCATCGAATGCTTCAAAGGTACCAACTTCAGAAGAACCAGAATTGCCGCATTCACGTGGTTGATCCAGAACATCACGGGTTCTAGTTTGATGGGCTACTCCACATATTTCTACCAGCAAGCAGGTGTGGCTGTTTCCATGTCTTTCACATTCTCCATCATCCAATATTGCTTGGGTATAGCTGGTACACTCGGGTCCTGGTTCTTGTCCCAGAAGAGTGGGCGTTTTCCAATATACTTCTATGGGTTGTGTGCCATGACTGTTCTCTTATTCCTCACCGGCGGGTTAGGGTTCACCAATACCGACTCCGGTCAAATGGCTACCGGAAGTATGCTCATGGTTTACACCTTTGTCTACGACTTGACCATTGGTCCAATGTGTTACTGTATTGTTGGTGAGATCCCTTCTTCCAAGTTGAGAGCAAAAACAGTCATGTTGGCCAGAAATTTGTATAACATTGCCGGTATCATTGTTGCTATTGTCACTCCATACATGTTGAATCCAACACAATGGAACTGGAAAGCCAAGTCGGCGTTCTTGTGGGCTGGTTTTGCTATTGTTTCCGCAGTTTGGGTCTACTTTGAATTACCAGAAACCAAAGGTAGAACTTTCGCTGAGTTGGATAAATTATTCGCTGATAAAGTTCCTGCCAGAAAATTCAAACACACTCATCCAAAGACTTTCGATGCTGGTGAATTGATGGAGAAGATGGGTAATGACGGTGTTAAAGCTGTGGTTAACGATACAGAGCATGTTGAGCATGCGGAAATTGAATTCAAAGCTTGATATTGATATTTATGTTAGCCTTCAATCTCGTTAGTGTTTGTATGTGATTGCCTCTTGTTGAGAACTCTGTTTTGAAATGAAGAATATGATACTTTAGTGAAAACTCTAAACAGCTTCAAACGAATGTTCCGTTGAGTCCCACATGAACTCCGTAGTAAATCTTGTTCAGAAATCATTGCCGGGCTGGCAGCATCGCTATCGTCGCATTCCAGGCGGTGACACAACGAAGCACTGGGGTTAAACTGAAAGAAAGACCTTTTTTAGGGTCCACTTGCTAGTAATTGCCTATCAAACGGTCGTTGAAGAAAGTTACTACAGTGTAGAGTCTCTCTTATTGCAGGCCACATAGAGCAATCGATGTACTCAATAAATCTCAGATCACGATCAACAAGAAAAACCGTTCAAGTACACAAAGTTAAATACAGCTAGGAGTATCTGGATTTATAGTAGTCCTGTGTGTGCTGATTAAAACCAGGTGTTTTGCTTGCAAAGGTAAGGTTTCATCTAAACAGACTGCTCGAAACTCACTTCCGGATTGCTTGACCGTCCACGTGAGCTCTCGTTTTGTGTCATTTTCGACTAAGCATTTTTTCTGATATGCCCATACATTATATTCTGTTATGCTGGCGAGTTCTTTGGTATGCGTTCGTAGCCTTGTTTGTTATGCCGCCGTGCGTTTTTGATATGCCTCCAGGACCCTCTTTGGTATGCTCTTGCACCCTGTATGTTATGCTCGGATTAATTATAGTTGATATGCTCGGAGGTTGTAGGAATGCTTTCGTGGGTGACTTTGTGGTCGACCATGCCGTGACTTGCAGCAGGTGGTTACAGAGCAGGTAGCTCCTGGGCATGTGGTTTTAATACATGTGCGCCTTCATCAGGTGCTCTGAGACATGTGCCACCAACAAAACGAAAATGCTGATTCTGCTTGTTCCAGTCAGATGCGTCAACTGTGAAGAACCAGTACCCTTGACTAATAAAA
>JAJMBE010000145.1:0-27855 GCA_030565125.1 Candida pseudoviswanathii
CGGTATACGAAGTTAGGTTAGTATCACACAACAAATCTCATTTACCACTTCAAATTCTTCATTAAATCTCAAACAAAGGAAACATCCTTAGAGCAAGATGATGAAAAAAAAAGTTTGGAGGGACGATTGCTCCCTCCTTTTTATACCACACCTCGACGGGGACGTGTCCCTGATCCCTTTCTTGATCACCGTACACGCCCACCCAAAGTACACGAACACTTTTCATTACTTTCTGAAAGCACACGCTTTAGACGCTTAGATCCACCCACACAACCGACGATGTTACAAACACTCCTTGTCATAGCCTCAGTAGCATCAATTGCATTGGGAGATATCCGTGGAGTCAGTCCTGACAAGCAACACTTATACCAGCCCATCACAGAAAATGGCAAGCAATACTGGCATTGTTTGAACGATTCGGCAATCAAACTATCTTACGATCAAATCAATGACGATTTCTGCGATTGCCCTGACGGTTCAGACGAGCCAGGTACCCATGCTTGCCCCAATCCACCTTTCAAGTTCTACTGTGCCAACAGAGGTCATTTCCCGAACTACATCCCACATTTTAAGGTCAACGATGGTGTCTGCGACTATGATGTTTGTTGCGATGGATCTGATGAATTGGGAGGGATCTGTAAGGACAAATGCAAAGAGATCCATCGTCAGTTTGAAGACTACAAGGCCAAAGTTGAAAAGTCTGTGAGTGCTGCCTTGTCCAAGAAACAAGGAATCATCGCAGATGCTAAAAACAAGAGAGACCGTTTGGTCAACAACTTGAAGAAGTTGGAGCAGATGTTACCTCATAAGAAAATGCAGTTGAATCAGTTGCAGTTGCAATGGGAAGAGAAGGGTGACCAAGATCTTTCGGTTTACGACGTTTTGGGCGAACACATAAGCGACTTGGTGTCTCGATTGGATGCTCACAAGAAGGATATCACGAAGCAGGAACACCAAATCCAGTTGTTAGAGACGCTTTTGGACACATTATCTCATGAATACAACCCAAACTTCAACGATCCAGCCGTCAAGGATTCCATCCATAAATACCAAGAGTATATTTCCAACAAGGACGAAGAGATTAAGGAAGATATCAAGGAGACCAATAAAATCCTTCACGAGTTGGGAGAGAGAGCCAAAGCTATGAACCACAATGGTGGGGACTACATACAATTCAAACCAACATTGGGTAATATGCTTCACCACTATTTCCAACTATTCACAGGGACATTCTTGACCAAGCCCGAATTGCAAGTCAAATCGACCTTATCATCAGACGAGTTGTCTATCCAAATCGAGAGTTTGGAGAATGAGATTGCTTCAATTGAACACAAGATAACTGCCATCAAGGAAAACTTGAACAGTGATTTCGGACCAGACGATGTGTTAAGAGCTTATGAGCTGAAGACCATAACGAAGAGATTGGGTGGATACAACTACTTGATTCACATACTTGGGTCTATACTGCAAGATGATGTCTTAATTGGTAACTTCAAGAAGTATGAAGACGGCAAGGTATATTTTGACAAAGGGTCCAAGTGCTGGAATGGTCCACACAGATCAGCGGTAGTTGAGTTTGAATGTGGCGATAAGCTAGAGTTGATTTCTGTGAGTGAACCAGAGAAGTGCCGCTACAGTTTCCTTGTCAGAGGTGAAGCCTGGTGTGAACCTGTTACCGACAAAGACATCTTAGCCACGTTCAAGATTGATTACGATTTATTATAAGTATTACTACATAGAAGCTCTATTCAATCAAACACAACTTTCTTACCTTGGAACTTGATGTTTTGCATCTTTTCCTTCTCTAATTTCTTTGCTTCCCAAGACGGATGCATTCCTTTTGGCTCAGCTACTTGCAGTGTCGGTGTGGGAGAAGAGGTTGAGCCCGGTTTTCTCTCACCTAAAGGCAAAGCGTTTGCACCAGTCTGTTGCTTTTCAGCTAAGAGTTTAGCTTTCAATTCACGCTTACGTTGTCGTTCCTCATACTCCAACTGTCTTTGTTCTCGCTCACTAGCTATTCTCTGCTGGTTCTTCTTCACATGGGTAGCTTCCTTACCGTACTTCTTGGCCCATATCTTTTGTCTTGCTCGTTGACCTCTCCTATTCTTACGCTGTGTGGTGATTTCCTTGACCACTTTATCATTATCCACGTCGTCGTCTTCGTCATCAGATCCACCGGAAAAATACCCCGTTGCAAGCTCAGGAAGGTTGTAGGATGGTTCTTCTTTGGTTTGTTTCTTTTGCTTCTTCTTTGGTGGCTCCTCTTCGAAAAAGTCATCAACGCTGGATGCGTCGTCCTTTTCTTCTTCTTCATCGTCAGATGACTCTTCCGATGGTTCTTCGTCTGTGATTTCATTGTAGTTCACGTTGGGATCCAAATCCGGGACTTGTTCTTCATCTTCATTGTCTGAACCTTCCGCAAGCTCATCATAGATTGCAAAATTATCGTATGCTTTCTCCAAATCGATCTCGGCATCATCGCCTTCCTCTTCCTCATCTTCCTCATCCTCGCTTTCATCCTCCAGCTCTTCATCGACTTCCTTACCGGTAGCCTTACTTCTTGACGCGAGTTCCGGTTTAGTCAAATCACCACGGACAATCCTGAACGACCACTCAATCTCATCCAAGATCTTCTTGATGTTCTTATTATTCCACAAACTTGCCACAAATTTATTAACCTCTTTGTCATTCTGACAGTACTTGATATAGAATCTTGACGGGTTGGCATCGTTTTCCTTATCCGTTATGACCTCTCTAACTTCTCCATTGATGTATTTTGGTGGATCACTCTTTAACGCCTTGCTAGTCAATATGGTCCCTTGGATGGACTTGACGAGTCTTGACGTGATCAACTTTCTGACAAATTCTTCTTCCTTCACGGGTACCTCCTTCTTACTGACTTCTTTCGAAAGCTTAGTATACCCAGAGTGGTACTTCTTCAGGAAAATAACTCTTTTCAACTCATCGATCTCCGCCTGGGCATCTTCTTGAATCTTTGGGAGTTTCCTCACGAGTTTCTGGTTGTGATTACTCGCAATTAGTAATTTCTTCGTATGTGGGTATCGAGGGGATGACTTATTGAACTTTGCTTCTAGGAAGTCAAGCTTCCACATCTGGTTATTTGATTTCATAGTATGGATTGGTTGTCGAAGGAGATGAGAGACGGAAGAAGAAAAAATTTGAAATTTTTGGGGAAACTTTTCGTTTGCCGGTTCATCGATGCCATCAGATCCCTCTCCAGGAAAACAATGACGGAGGCAAAGAAGAGGAAACTTAATAATGAGGTATATACGTGTGAATACGTCCTACCTAAGAAAAACAGACGGTGCAAGATGCTACGGAAGAAAGACGTCAAGTATTGTTCGGAGCATATGATCCATGATGAAAAATTCCAATCAGAACGAATTCCGTGTCCCTACAATTCAAACCATACGATATGGAAAAAGGAGTTGGAACAGCATTTATTGAAGTGTAATGAAAAACCCAAAGCAGCAACAGAGCCATGGTTCGACTTGAACTGTAATCGTGATTTGAAAGGTGTGGAAAATTTCGATTTGGAACAGGAGGAAGAAAGCGAAGATCTAGTGGAGAAGTACATCTCGGTGTTACAGGGACTCAGTTACGAACCACTACAGTTTAAAGTATACCACCACGAGGGGTTGCAATCGAGACTAGACGAGAAGACTAACCAGAAGCACCCAATCCAGCAAAACTCGCTCATAGCGAACTTGAAAACCATGCAGCTTCTCAATGAATCCTTCTTCTATTTGGAGTTTGGATGCGGTAAGGGGGAGCTTCTGAGATACTTGAACCAATGCATACTTCAACAAGATCCGTCAGAGTCATCAACTTACGGGTTTGGACTAATCGATAGGGGCAAGAATAGAATGAAGGCAGACAGTAAGATGATCCTGGATTGTGAACAGGCAGCATTGACACCCCAAGTAAAAAGAAGCAAGATAGACATCAAGGACTTCGACTTGGACAAGTTCATTGCAGATTTGACCATTGATAAAGTTGTGGGCATTTCGAAACACTTGTGTGGTGCTGCGACTGATCTTACGTTGAAACTGATTCTCAATTCCTCGGTGTTGCAAAACAACCAACTCGGCGGCGTGTTGATCGCGATGTGTTGTCGTCATGCCTGTTCATTGGACCAGTTGCTACCGCAATCTAGAAAGTACTTGTACGACCATGGATTCGAGACCGTACAGTCCTTCAACGTGCTTAAGAAATTGGTGTCTTGGGCGGTCGACAAGAAGAACGAGACAGAGGTCGACAAGTATGGACTCGACTTCCATCAGAGGGAAAACCTCGGACTTGTTGCGAGAAGACTACTTGATGAAAGCAGAGTGCACGCTGTGAAATCCGCCCTCGGTGATAACTACAACGTCGAGATGTTCTGGTACGTCGAGAAAGAGATCACCCTAGAGAACGTCTGCTTGTCAATATCGAAAAATCAACAACATTAAAAAAAAATGTACATACAAAAAAACAAGAAAATAAAACAAGGGTCCAAGCTCTAGTCGTCTTCATCATACGACGCAAACTCTTTCTCGTGGATCCCGTTGTACAAGATCCTGTTTGGAGTTTTCTTTCTCAAGAACATCGAAGACTTTGTGATTTTGTTCTTAGCCGCCATTTTTATCAACGACGACTTCACATCACACGAATCAACTCCCTGGCTAAGCAAATTGGCGACCATCCCAGTGACAATTGGAGACGCCATAGAAGTCCCAGACAAGACCTGCGTCTTATCGTGGTTTTTTGCATCGACACTACGCACATACGCTCCACTGGCGAAAATATCCACGCATTCGCCCCAGTTGGAAAATGCCGTGATCGAGTCGTTAAAGTCGTCGATGGCACCAACGGTGATCGCATACTTGGAACTAGCAGGACTGGTTAAACAAGCGTTGATGTTGGAGTTCCCCGCGGCGACGACAAACACTAACCCAGTACGCGTGGCTTGCTCAATTGCCTTGTTCAAGATGTGGTTCTTGTATGCCCCGAGTGACAAGTTCGCAACACCTTTGCGACCAGAGTCTCTCCTGTGGCTAACGGCGAAATCAATAGCTGCAAGAATGGTACTCAAAGACCCCGCTCCTTTACTGTTCAACGCCTTGACTTCGACAATTCGAACACTCTTTGCAACGCCATACGTTGCGGAACCAATCAAGCCAGCAACGTGTGTCCCGTGGCCATTATTATCGCCAGACCCTTCGTTAGTGAAATCATGACCCGCAGTTGCTCGTCCTTCAAACTCGGGGTGGTTCACTTCTATCCCAGAGTCAATGACATAGGCATTGACTCCTTGTCCCAGATACTCGCTGTCGTACATGTACGGGTACTGCTTGTTCGGTTTCATCCTCTTGCGTCTGCTGATCCTAGCCAAGTGTCTGGGGGCATCCTCCTGCGTTTCAAAGTCAAAGGCGCTAAGCATGATATCTTCCGTCACTTCTTGCACAAATGGGCACCGTTTCAAACGATCAAGGATATCTTTGGAGAACTTCCCGGAGAACCCTTTGAACTCGCCAATGGCAATCGAGTTGCTGATAAAGTCTCGAACCTGCAAGTGCTTGGGGTAGCGCTTGTCGTACTCCATGAACTGATCAAACGACTCACTGGCTTTGAGCGAGACAAAGTACAGCTCATTGGCAAGACACCTGGCCACGAGCAGTACACAGATTAATAGTATTGATAGCATGCTGCGTTAAAGTGAAACAAAAAGAACAGAATCAAGAATCAAGAGTTTTTTTTTTTTTTTGGAAAGGTAGGATGAAGAAGCAAGGGACTTGGACCCTGCCGACGATGATGATGGCAAGAAGCATGATGGGAGCGGAGAAGGGTCTTGCTGCACGGTTGACCCAATGGTTTATTAATGGTTATGCTACATATCAGAATAATGTGAATTCGTGATTGTCTCTAGTTTGTTATACTTTTACCGATGGTTCCCCCATACTCGGATGTGTATCTAGATCTTTGTTATGAACCTAATCTGATTCACATTCATCAAAGTCTGCATAATAGAAGTATCCATCCTTGGCCATTTTATAACCCGTGCACACGCCGTTGTTCGCTATTCTATTTGGTGTTTTCTTTCGAAGAAACAATGACGTCCTAGGAATCATTCCCTTTGTAGATATCTCAATGATGTGGTCTTTGATCATTTCGGGATCTATTCCTTCACTTAGTAAACTTGCAGCAATCCCAGTGACAATCGGAGCGGCCATTGACGTCCCCAGGAGCGTCAGTGGTTTCAGGTGGCTCTTGATATTGACACTCTTGACGTATGAGCCGCTTGCAAAAACGTCGACACAGGGGCCCCAGTTCGAGAAACTTGCAACTGAATCATTGAAATCATCTATTGCCCCAACAGTCACGGCATACGGTGAGCTCGAAGGACTAGTCAAACATGCATTGATGTTGTTATTCCCAGCAGCCACGACAAACACCAACCCTGTCAACGTCGCCTGTTCAATGGCCCGATTCAACAAGTTGTTCTTATACGCACCCAATGACAAATTAGCCACGCCAAGTCTCCCCGACCTGAGTCGATGGTTGACAGCGTATTCAATCGCCAACAAAATCGTGCTCAACGCACCTGTTCCTTTCGCATTCAACGCCTTGACGTCAATAATAGAAACGTCTTTCGCAACACCATATGTCTGTGATCCAATGAGTCCGGCAACATGCGTTCCGTGTCCGTTCTGGTCGCCTATGCCCTCATTTGTGAAATCCGTCCCGGATCTTGCACGTCCTTGGAACTCCGGGTGTCCAATGTCCACGCCTGAATCAATCACGTAGGCATTGACGCGCTTACCGACGAAATCAGCATCGTATACGAACGGATACTTGATCAACGGTAACATTCGCTTGCGTCTACTTATTCTCGCCAAGTGTCTTGGTGCGTTGTATTGCGTGGATATGTCGTATGCGTGCACCATCACATCCGGCACAATCTCTTCGACTAAAGGACATTTCGATAATCGTGCGAGTATGGGCTCGCTGAAGTTGCCTGCAAACCCACTGAAATTGCCAATGTGGAATGACGACTTGATTAGCTCTTTGACCTGAAGGTGTTCCGGGTAAGTGGAGTCGTAGGACATGAACGTGTCTAGCGATTCCTTCGGGTGAAGCGAGATTAGGTATGGCTCGTATGCTAGGATGGGGGCGACAACCAAAAGTGTCGCTAGGTGGATGGTTAATCTCATTTGGCACGTTGTTTCAAGTGTGTTTGGGTGAGTTGGCAGATTGTTGCAAAATGAAAAAAAGACTTCAAGATTATTATGCTTGTGCATAGACAAAAATGTTAGGTTTGTTAGCAGCTAAGGAAACTGAACAATCTACACGACTATTAAGTCGAGGTGGTATAAATACGAACAACAACTCACAATCTTATACTTAAATTCTTCGGCACATAATCCCCTTATAAAAAGTCAAAAAGGCCACCTTTCGCATAACCCTCACAGAGACATCCAATCTTTTTGATTTCAACTCAGAAGGCGTCTTGAATTTCGGTACCATGTCTTCCAGTATATCAAGGAACTCAAAGTCTGGTTTTTGGAGCAACTCTTCATATAGCGCCTTCGCAGTGCTTTCCCAGATACCTGTATCCCTGATGGAAACAAACCTGATGGCATCACCAAATATGCCCCCCTTCTTCTTAAAACTATCCGAGTAGGGCCTCACCATGTTGTCTGATAAATCCAACTGCTGAAGGCTAACGAGTGACTTAAAATCAGTCTTTAACTTCCACACACCAGCCTTATGCATGTCCAAAACAACCAATGATTCCGGGACGCAGCTTGGATCCAATTGGTTGAACTTGTTAAAAAACAAATCAATACTTTTGAAGTTGCTCAAGCTGCTCAAGTTCAGTTTCCTGATCCATTTTTCATTCACACCACTATCTGACAAGTCAAGTGTGTCCAATTCTGGTGGGAAAACTGAAGGCAAACCATCGGCAATATCACCTAAAGGATTCAGTGCCAAGTTTAAGTTCTTCAACCGCACTGGAAGATCACTGACCAGCTGAAGAACATGGATTCGAGGCGTAACTCAGTCAAGGTGCCTGGAAGACTGACGTTGATTTGCTCGATATCACACATTCCTAATGACAATTTCTTGAGGTTCATCGGAATAACAAAGTTATTCTCATTGAGGACACCATATTCGTTACCGTACAGCGTCAATTCTTGAAGGTTTGGAGCATTCACGTGAATCTTACGCAACTCCGCCGTTGAAACTTCAAGAAACTTCAACGACTCTGGTAGCTTGAAAGTAAATTCGTGAGTTCCAATGCCCCCAGTGATCTCAAGTTTAGTAAGACTCTGGAGAGAATCTAGGTGAGTCAAATCAAGTTTCGAGATATAGCTGAGTCTCATGGTGGTGATATTGCTTGGGAATTTCCCAGCAAGTCGTAGACTCTTGTTTCCAGAAACCTGCAACGTATCCAAGTTTGGCAAGTCACTTGCATCAAAGTCAAACTTAACAGGATCGCTCTTGTCAAGATCGAGCCTTCCTAATTTAAATTCCTTCGATGTGCTTGGAAGAGCGGCCTTTTGTTGCGGTGGCAATGCAATCTTGGCCGGTACTTTCTGGGGCTTTCGTTTGACTTTGCGCACAGTTGCAGTAGAAAGAGCATTGGGGAAGGCACTCTGTGGGACTTCGAAGTGCTCCAAAGCTGGTGGCAAGCTTTTCATCATAGAAACAAGCTGATTGTGTTCGAGAGGTACTTCCTTGACTATTAGCTTAGCCAATGGAGGAGACATCTTGTCTAGGGCCTCTGCCATGAAATGACCGGACTCGCATCTCAATTCTTTCATGCTCGAAGGAAGCATCAAGTAACAGTGTAAATACTCTTCCTCCTCCTCTCCCAAACTATTGACCTTCAATTTCTCAAGACAAGCCAAGTAAGAAAGACCAAGAGTCTTGATGCTTTCCCCAGCGTCCCCTACTGTAATTTCCAATTCGGCAAGATTATCTGGGAACCTCAATTTCCTCTCTGCCTTTTTGGATGACGGAGATTTGGGGTTCATAGGATCGGTTAAAGTCAACCAACATGATAATGTTTCCAACTGTTTTGGGAAATACTGTTCTTCAGTAGGATAGACAAACTCTTCGAAAGTAAGCGACGTCAACTGTGGGAATTTAGAAGTGCCGAAAGCACCTTCTGCCACCAAGATTTCAGGCAAAGGTAGCGTCTCTTCAGGCGGAGGCACAATAAGGGTCTTTAAGTTTGCCAAAAAGGGTAAACACCGCTTCTGAAATAAGAGCCCCACACCATTGTATTTGAGGGTTGTAATCGGCAAAGGCTTCTTTTTCAACTCATCACAAAGCTGCAACATACGGGCAGGTGATCGTCGTATGGATGGAGGTTTATCTCTACTTCCGCATCCTTCAAAGAGTCCGGGAATTCACGAACCAACAGAAGTAGAACCACTGGGTCCTGGAAGATCAATTTCTTTGGAGATATGGTGGGTATTGTCTCAACAAGTGCATGTACTCCATGGTTGACCTCTTGGTTGGAACGTCGTGGGCGTCAAAGAACGTACCATACCCAATCTTTATCTCATAACTTTCAAGGAGGGAGCCAACCTTTACCGTGGAGCAAAGAAGGTTCACCACCTGGTCTCCAATGACTGGCATGTCAAACATGGTGGCCAATACTTTGTTTGGTACATACTTTAGAACGTTATCAAAGTAATTGTTCACACTCGTCATTGCTTAACTAATGGTTTGAAGGAGTACAAGAGTCAGCAGTTTAAGGAGCAACTGATAGCATGAAAATCTGCATTGACACGCGGTTCTTGGCTTGCCCATCACCGCAAGAGAGAAAATGAAAAAAGGACGTGTAAAGTGTTTCAAAAAAATTAATCGCGTCATCAGAAAACAATCACGTGATCCATCTACAAACTATGTCTACCATCAGCAGAATAGCTGGTTGCCCATGATCGTGGGCTGCAAGTCTATTCTCTCGTCGTCTTCATACGGACGATCAACGTCCTCGCCGTACTCTGGTCAGTCAAGGGATCCCATCTTGCTGACCTTTGACTTTAGAGGTGTCACAAAATGTGGCAGTATCTCATCATCAACTTCTAGGAACTCGAAATCTGGCTTCGTTTCCAATTCATTGAAAAGCGCAGTAGCGGCAGCTTTTGAGATCTCATTCTCTGATACACAAACAAACTTAATCTTCCTCCCAAACAAGTCCGTCTTTCCCTTAGAAATATCAAAATACGGGCCTAAACGGTTCATCCGCAAATCCAACTGCTCAAGGTTAACAAGGCTCTTGAATCCGGTACCGAGGGATTGTAAATTGCATTCGCTCAAGCCCAAAACAACCAACGAAGTAGGTAAGCACTCGGCGTCTAGTTGCGTAAATTCGTTTGTGCCTAGATCCAAACTCTTCAAGTTTTTTAGCCGTGACAATTTCAGTGCTCTGACCCAATCCTCGGTAACCCAACCACTTACCATGGAAAGTGTCTCCAATCCTTCTGGGAACGTAAGAATAGGACCGCTCCACGCCACGCAGGTTCCTGTTAGGTCTAGATGCTTTAAGAGTGGTGGGTAGTTATCGATAATGATGGCTTCATCGTTCAACCTGACTTTCAATTCTTCCAACTCCATGGGCCAAGTAACTGATATTTCATCTATGTGGCATAGAATAATTTCCAATTTTTTTAGACTATCAGGTACCATAAAGTTACCGTCACCGAGCCTGGTGAAGTTCTGGCGATATATTATCAATTCACGTAGATTTGGAGCGTGGATATAGATTGCCTCCAACTGCATCTCTTTAAGAATTAAGCGTCTCAACGACACCGGTAGTTTATGATCAAAAGCAAAATCACCGTTAGGTCCAACAACTGTGAGTCTAACAAGCTTGTCTAGTGATGCTAATCGACTTAGATCTACTCTTGGCACTCTTTTGAGACTCAACCTCGTTATATTAGTCGGGAACTCTCCAACCACAGTTAGGTTAGCACCGTCGCAGAGTGTTAGTTTCTGCAAATGAGGCAATGGGTTCGCCTCAAAGTCAACGAGGACGCTGGGAGCCGATAATGCTGCTGCTGCTGTCATGCCTCTTATTTTAAGCACTGTTAAGTTATTTGGTAATTGCACTTTGTTCTCTGGCAATTCCAAGTATGCTCTCCCTTGTTCGTTCTTGTTTCCCTTCTCGCTATTGACACGACGTGACACATTCTTGAACGCTGCGGGTGGGATTCGAAGGTACTTCAAAGTAGGCGGCAACAGCTTCACCAACACGCCGAGATCGTTCCGGTCAATCGAAGACTGCCTGACCTTCAAGCGGGTCAACTGTGGACACATCCTGTCCAATCTGGTGGTTATGAAATGGCCCGAATCATACGTCAAATCTTTCAAACTAGGCGGGAGTTTCAAGAAACAGTGCAATTCTCTGGTGCTCCTAATGTCAAACTTTGTGAGGTGTAGCAAATGGGAAATATCAAACGTCGTTTTCGTAAGCACTTCAAAATCAGCAGTGTTGACAGTCAAGTTTTCCAACATCGCTGGGAATTGCAACACCAACAGCCTGCTACTTTGCTTGTGCCCACCATTCATCGTGCTGTGCAAGGCATCCGAGAGTGCCAAACGACATTTCAATTTCTTCAAATTCGCCGGGAACGTGGACACGTTCTGCGGGAACATGTACTCCTCAAGGGAAAGCGACGTCAAGTTCGGGAATATATCCGGTGTCAACTGCGACATGGCAATATGCATGTTCACCCCGTGTGGTCCAAGGGCGATTTGCGGTACTGTCACCGTGACCAAGTCTCTGAAGAGCCGCGACCCAACGTCCTGCGGAATAGCACCAAGGTTATTATACGAAAGCGACGTGACATTGAACGGCGTCCTTGCGAACTCCCTGCAGAAAGCGATCATGCTCCGTTCATAGTCTCCGTCCAGATACGGCTCTAGTCCTATCTCCGCGTCCTTCAAACTCTTGGGGTACTCGCGGGCCAACTGGAGGGCCACGCCGGGGTCGTCAAAGATTAACTTCTTGGGGGATATAAACGGGTACGTTTCTAGGAATCGCACATACTCCCACGCACTCTTTATGATAGGATAACCCTCGTGTTGGAGTTGTGGGCCGTAGTTGACTTTTAAGATGAAACTGCTGAAACGGCACCCTATGCAAATCGTGGAGTAGAGGACTTTTAAGACCTGGTCATGGATGGCTGGGATCTCAAGTAATTTAACCAATTCTTCGAATGGGACATACTTGAAAATAATGTCGAGGTACTCGGTTAGTTTTGTCATGTGGGAGTAGATGGCGGAAGGCAGATACTAGATTGTCTCAAGCTCAGAAATACATTCCATTACATGAACAAGCGCGATGTACCAAGTCGTGTCCATGTGTTCAAAAATCTGATCACGCGGCCAAAAGACCGGAAGTTCTCTAGAATAGTTCTTCCCCCTTTTACTATCAATTATACAAATCTATACTTATAATATATAGAATAAAACTAGTTCAATGATTTAAGGAACTTCTCCTTTTCTTCATCGGACAATCTATCAACGTAATCTCTCATAACAGAGGCAGCGTTTGATGGGTCTTCTTGCAACAACTTGATAATGTCGGACTTGTTCTTTTCCAGTCTCAATTCTTCCACTCTCTTTTGCAACTTGGCGTGGTTCTCTTCAATCCAAGTACTGACAGCTTGGTCATCATCGTAGTCAACAGTTGGCATCCAACTCTTCAATCTGGCAACCTTTTCCAACTTGTTGGCATTCTTGACCTGTTCGCCAATCAACTTCAAAACGTACTCTTCGTTCAATCTTCTTCTCAATCTCCAGAAGAAGAAACGTCTGGCGTCCACCCACTTGATTTCTTTTCTGATGACACCCTTAGCCATCATACGTCCGGATCTGTCGTGCAAGTCGGCAAATTGGACAGAAATTTGGGCATAGATTGGCAACAATGCCTTTTCACGCTTGACAATCTTTGTGCTGACTTGAGCATGCTCTTCTGGCGACAAGCTCGAGTCGTTCAACTTCTCCTTCAATTGGGCATATGTTGGATCCAATCTCTGCATGGTAGCTAACAACTTGTCGCGTCTGTATTTGATACCAACCATACCTTCTGGTTCCAAAACACCAGCTCTGGAGTCAACATCGGCATACATTTCCATCATGTCGGAATTGATGGTTGGATCAACAACAACCCAGGAACCACCTCTCAATTCACCATTTGGTGGGATGTATGTGAAGATTGGCTGCTTGAAATCAACTAAAGCGTCAACAATGAAGGAACCGTACTTCAAGACCTCGTTGTACATATCCCTTTGACCACCAGAGAAACCTCTCCAGTTGGCCAAGATCATCAATGGCAATTGTTCACCATTGTTGAAGTCATTAATGGCTTGCGCGGTCTTGAACGCAGAGTTTGGATACCAAACTTGACCAGCTTCTTGGATCAAAGCTTCAGTGGAACTTGGGTTGGCTGGGTCAGCTGGGATCATGTTTTCAATAGTTCTGGTCTCGACACCAATGACACCAATTGGGATACCACCGAGATGAGCTCTACCAACGACAACACCTTTAGCCCATCCGGACAATGTTTCCTGGAATGAACCTTTGTCAAACAAACCAGATTCAAATTCTTCGCCTTCAACTTGCTTACCTTCAATCATCCATCTGACATCGAAAGCTTCTTGCTTTGGTGGGTAGTAGTCAATGTCTCTGTCCCAGGTATCTTCACTCTCCAAGATTGGCACTGGCATACCACGCTTAGCTGGAACGTAGGACAACCATTCCATGATCTTCTCAACACCAGCCAAATCGTCACTGGCGGTCAAGTGGGAAACACCATTGTTGTACATGATCTGGGTACCACCCAATTGCAAGTTCGACGAGTAGACTTCTCTACCCAACAACTTGTTGATAGCTGGAGCACCAGTCAAGATGATTGGTTGACCTTCAATTTGGATGGCTCTTTGACCCAATCTGACCAAATAGGCACCAATACCAACAGATCTACAAGTGACCAAGGTAATGGTGAAGATGTCTCTGTAGGCTCTTGATGTGGCACCAGCAATCAAACCGGAACCTTTCAAACATTCAACACCTAAGCCGTTCTCAGCACCAATAATGGCTTTGATGACGTGACGTTCTTGGCCATCTTCGACAATACGCTCGGTAACAATAGTGTCACCCTTGCCGTCCTTTTCCAAAGCCTCCTTGGCGTCTGAGTTCAAGTACAAGTATCTGAAACCTTTATCTGGGTTACCTTCTTCGTTCCAAGCAACTTGGTACAATGGAATCAACTCTTCAGCAACACCAATTCTGGCACCAGAGTTGGCAGAAAGGTAAATTCTTGGGACACCCAACTTTCTTGCCAAGTCGGTACACTTGTTGAAGTATTCATCTTCATCTGGACCAAAGGAACCAATTTTGTGGGTGATATCGTTGGCAACAATGATGAAGGAACGTCCGCGTGGGTATTCAGGGGTCTTGGCAGTGACCTTGAAACCAACCATACCAATTTTGTTGGCACCTGGATCTCTTTCAACGGCAACCAAAGCATCGTTTTCATCGGTGATCAATTCCAAAGAAGTAAAGACATCTTTAGGAGCCTTCTTGCCGTGCTTCTTCCATTGGGAAATGGTGGCTTGACGGAACAACTCTGGGAAATCGTAAACAAAGGTGGTTCCCATGTTGTGAGCTCTGTAACGTTTGGGTTGTAAAGATTCCTTGACTGGGTATGGAGTGGAGATTGGTTGCAAGTGCATTGAACCAGGGTGGCCAATGGATTTGAAGACCCAATCTCCCTTAGGGTTCTTAACTTCCAAGTACAATTCGGACTTGACAACATAACCTGAAACGTTATTGATAATGGCACGCAATGGGAATGAGTTGCCCTGTGGATCGGTACAGACAATTCTGATTTCAGCACCAGTGACTCTCAATCTCCACAATCTTCTACCGAATCTTTCCAAGAATGAAGCAAAGGCAGCTTCAACATCGGCTGGTTGGACGTTGAAAACGTTGGAGAAGTTGATGAAAATGTGGTTCAAATCGGAGTTGGAAGTGTCAATAACTTCCAAGGTATCCAAGATATCGCTGATCAATCTGTTCGATTCAGCAATCAAGTACTCAGTAAGACTGATTTCATCTTTGAGGACACCACCTCTAATGATACCTCTAGTGAAGAATCTCTTATCTGAAGGAGCATTCTTACCAATGGCTTCGTAAACATGAATGTTTCTGTTGTTGGTGAAAATTGGCTTGATGTCAAAGTTGGCTAATCTTCCCAATTCCAACTGGAAAGCCAAAGCTGGTTCAATGTGTCTGATAACCTTGTTTTCTTCATAGATTGGACCAGTGAAGGTATAATACTTTGGATAAGAACCAACTTGGTGCGCGAAAACAAAAGTAACACGACGAACACCAGCAAAGACCAAATCGTCTTCGTACTCGTTCAAGATTTCGTGGATTCTCTTCAAGCATTCATCTTCGTTGGAGTATCCGTCAATGTCGGTGATGACAATGTTCAAAACATTCAATAACTCTGGTCTTTCTCCTTTAGCTTGGAAGGAAAGTGCATCAGATGGTTGAAAGTATTCCAATGCAGCAGAAAGAATCTCATCAACATCGTCCAAATGTCTAGCTGGAACCAAAACACCCGTTCTGGAAGTGGATTCGGTCTTGGAATCAACAACAAATGACAAGTCAGAAACAGATGCAGCATGCTTCATAGTGGTTGAGTCGTCACCAAGACTGGCAGATTGGACGGTGTTGTATCTAGAACCAGCGATTTGTGCTAATTTGAACTTCCATTCAACAATTGGTAATCTGTCATGAATGTGGTAATCGATCTTACCCAAATCATAAGCTCTGTAAGAACGTCTAACGTAGACTTCGGCAGCAGCAATGGCAACCCAGGAGTCTTGGTGGACCAAGAATTGCGATAAGACATCGAAAACAACGTGCTTGGAGTCGACAACTTCTTGGATGATTTCCAATTTAGGTTCTCTGTGTTTGGCGAAAACTTCACCATAGGAAGTCTCAACGACTGCACTTCTCAAAATGTGTTCCAATTGGTCAGACCTTTCCTTGATGGATGGCAAAGAACATTGAATCAAAAGTTCTCTAGCTTTTAAGCCAACCTTAGCACAAGCACGAGAATCCAATTGAACAATCTTTTTCAAAGAATCTCTAATGGCAACGGCAGATGAAGAGTTAGATTGCAACAATGGTTCATAAGCTTCCAAGATGGCCAAAATCAAGTTGTTCTTTGCACTGACACGGGAGTGGGACAAGCAAATACTGATAACCTTCTTCAAATCAGCCTTGTTCTCGTCTCTCAATTTCAAAATAATATCTTCTTCTCTGACGTTTTCACCACTAAAGAAGTTCTCAACTTCGCAGTACTCGTTAACCAATGAAGCAAAGTAGTCGTACTCGTGGTCAACCAAACCGTTTTGGTAGCGGTTGGCAATGGAGACAAGAGGAGCAACAACATCGCCCAACAATTCGTTGCCTGGTTCACCAAGAGTCTTGTTGATAAGCTTCAAAACTTGACGAGCTGGGAATTCGGCGCCTCTGCTTTCGGTTCTTTCAATCAAAGACGTCAAAGCTTCGTCCAACTTCGGTGGGATTCTTGAGTGCAAGGCAGAGATTTGCAATCTCCATTCAGAATAAGGCAACTCCTTGTTCTTCAAGATCTCCATCATGTTCTTCAAAGTGGAGTTCAAAATGACTTGATTATCGTAACCGGCCAAGATGTTCTTCAAGATGGTGTCGTAATGACGGAACAAGTGAGCTGGCTTGGAACCGGTAACAGTTGGATCACCCATTTCTGGTAAAGTGCCTTCATATGGTTTGGCGTGTTTAACTTTAGATGGATCGTCCAATGCCAAGATTGCCAAGATGTCACCAGCGTTAAGAGTGGAACCTGGTTGCTTGAGCAATTGAACAGTACCGTTTTCTTGTGCAATCAATGGCATACACATCTTCATGACTTCAACTTCGGCATAAGATTGGCCGGCATCAACGTGTTCACCACTCTCAACCAAGTACTTGACCAACTTACCTGGAGATGGAGTTCTCAATTGCGTTGGGTCGTTCTCAATTTCCAACAAACAAGTCTTACCGTCAACCGACAATCTAGTGGCAGCGGCTTCTTCCTTCCAGTAGACAGAGTGGGACTTACCGTCCAAAGCACACAACAAACCACCATCAGACAATGGGCGTGCGCCAATGACACATCTAGAACCGTTTAGGAACAAAGTGTACTTGTCTTCAGAGGACTTAGTGGCAGTAAACTTGTATCTTTCACCTTCGTAGATAAACTCAACTGGGAAGATGGTTTTCAACAAGGACTTGTTTGGAACTTGACCCTTTTCCAAAGACTCAATGTACTCCTTCTTGTCTTCTTCGGCTTGGATGTGGGCTTTTGTGACCGCACCACAGACAACAGCAACAATAGGATCTGGTCTTTCGGCAGTCAACTTCTTGGTGATCAACTCATCCAACCAACCGGTAGTGATGGTGTTGTCGGCGAAATCTGGAGTTTCCAACAACTTGATCAAGTATTCAACAGTGGTTCTAAAGTCACCTCTGATACTCAATTCCTTCAAGGCAACAATCATGTGCTTTCTAGAAGCTTGACGGTTTTCACCAAAGGCAAAAATGTGACCAAACTGGGAATCGGCAAAGGAGTGGATAGAAGATTGGTTAGCAACTGAGAAGTAACCCCAGACATTGGATGAAGAACGAAAGTTCAACTCGTGAAGAGTACCACCACTTGGTTTGAACCCTTCACCTGGATCTTCAGAAGTGATACGACAAGCGGTACAGTGACCCTTTGGAGCTGGCTTCCTTTGTGTGATCAATGAGTTCGGAGACTTGAACTCGAAATCAATCTCAGTGGCAGAATGTGGATCAACACCGTACAACAATCTGATGTCTCTGATTCTGTGCATTGGGAGACCCATAGCAATTTGCAATTGAGCGGCTGGTAAGTTGACACCGGAAACCATTTCGGTGGTTGGATGTTCAACTTGCAATCTTGGGTTCAATTCCAAAAAGTAGAACTTGTCTTCGGCGTAGGAGTAAAGGTATTCAACGGTACCAGCAGACACGTAACCAACCAATTTACCCAATCTGACGGCAGCTTTCTCCATCTCGACAAAAGTGTCTTTGTTGGCAATTGTGACTGGCGCTTCTTCGATGATCTTTTGGTGTCTTCTTTGCACAGAACAATCTCTACCGAAAAGGGAAATGTTGGTACCGTACTGATCGGCAAACAATTGCACTTCCAAGTGTCTGGCGTCACCAGCCAACTTCATAATGAAAATTGGCGACCCTGGTATTTCGTTAGCAGCCTGGTTGTACAAACTAATGAAATCCTTTTCGTGGTCGACTTTTCTGATACCTTTACCACCACCACCTTCGGATGCTTTAACCATAACTGGGAATCCGATACGTTTGGCCTTTTCCAAACCGTCTTCTGGAGAGGTACAGCAACCTTTGGCGTAGACGTCGTCGTCAACAGACACCAACTTGGTTTCTGGATCGACGTGGACTTCTTCGACACCAGTACCAGACCATGGGATACATGGCACTTTGGCGTGTTGTGCAACAATGGTGGAAGAAATCTTGTCACCCAAAGATCTCATGGCAGACCCTGGAGGACCAATAAACACAATCTTCTTAGGGGAAGCTGCCAACTTTTCTGGCAACAAGGGGTTTTCGGAGGCGTGACCCCAACCAGCCCAAACGGCGTGGACGTCGGTTCTTTCAGCGATTTCGACAATCAAGTCGACGTTGGCGTAGTTGTTGTTATTGGTACCACCTGGGACCTCGACAAACTGATCGGCCATTCGAATGTACTCGGCGTTAGCCTCCATATCTTCGGGAGTGGCCATGGCGACAAACTGTATAGCTCTTTCGTCACCAAAAGTCTCGTAGGCCCATTTTCTCACGGATCTTATTTCTTTAACGGCACCAATACCGTTGTTGGCAATCAAGACTTTGGTGATAACAGTGTGACCTTGGTGTGATTTGACGAAATCTGTGACGGCAGAAGGCTCAGCGGTGAGCACCGAGTTCCCACCTAAGAAATGTGATGGCAAGGATGAGTGCAACTCTGTGTAATTAAGGGAGTCTGTTGGACTTGGGGAAAGATCTGTCATTTTCTTTAGTAGGTTCTTGAATGAAAAATTAAGGGAATAATGACGTCTGGGAATAAATAGGGTATTTACAACTGGATAATTAAGTAGTGTTCGTGGGAGTCTATGTACAAGCAAGTTAGTAAATCTTGATGGTTGAGATACTTGGCATCTCATATATTTAGATCTAGGGTGGAGAGAGCGTGGGGAGCTGGAGTTAAGGGAGTTGTTCTATCAAATAACGAGTGGAACAAATGGGGAGGAAATGAAGGGCGGTGGTCTTTTTATTTTCTAATTCTTTGTCAAAATCTATCTCGAGTCTATGTTGGTTTGTGATATTGTTGGGTTGAAACGTTTGTTTTTTTTGTCGCTGCGGAATACCTCTTCTCGTTCTGTGTCGCTTGTTTTTCCGCCCGTGTTGTAAAACTGGTGGAGCCAGCAGTGGATGATCTTGGTTGTTCATGGGCTGGGCGTAGGTTGGTGATACTCCTGTCTCTCTCTCATGTACCCGTCCTCTAAATCTATGAGATCTCTTGGTAAGAAATGCCAAACAAATAAACGATTGCAAACATACCTATTAAATAGTATCTTATGTGATTTGGTTCTTCAAAATGGTGATAATTTGGCTAAATACAATCCAATTGCTGATGATAAGTTTCTGAATTGAAAGGGAAATTAACAAAGGGGAAAGTGTTTGGGTGTAGTGTTTATGGGGGGCAAGTGAAAAGTATTATCAAGGACGATTGTGAAAAAAAAAATAGGGGAAGCAGAAACTATCTCTGGATTCTTTTTCACAACTAGATGGTAGGCGTGGGAAAAGTGGATTGTATTTAAACCAAAAGAATAGAAAGGGGGATGCTGGGTCAGAAAAGAAAAAGTGATAGGGGGTGGATTAAACGTTTTAAAATAGGGAGGCAGTAAAGTGGGTAGATATTGTGGGTTTTACATGAAATCAGCAAAATGGCTGTTGTTTATTCCGATGCAACATTTGTTGAGTGTGTACTGCATTTTAGACGCGATACACGCTCCGATGTGTGTGTTTTTGCTTCGTGCAGTTTTTCACTTCCGGAGTTTGCGAAGCATTTTGGCTGTCTCGCAGCACAACCACCACCACCACCACCACCACCACCAAACACAAGAACAACCGAGAGAGATTCTTTGCCTACTGGGCTTATTGTTCGGTGGAGTGGCCAATTGCAACCCAAATTATCAGAAGATCGTCTAGGAGATCTCTTTTTATCCTGAGCGTAGTGCTTTCCCAAAGGATGTTGGACAGAAACTTCCCTGCAGCCAACCAACCACCAGTGGTGCTGCCACCGGGCTGCTTGCAGCACTGGAGATTTTTGGCAGTGTGAGGTTGGCAAAGGGTTTTTGGTAATTTTTTTTACAACCCAACATTTTATGATGTGTGTGTCCCCCAAAGTGATGAATGGAAAAATTGTTGGTTGTAAGAATTGGCGGGAGTCGTGCGCCCTGGCACACAAACACTGAACAACCCAAAAAATTTGCAACAAATTTTTGTCTGGCTTTTTTTTCACCAACAAAATATTCGCCCTATCACCCTCTCCCTGAAAAAAACGCTCTACATGCACAACAACTGACGTCAACATGTCTTCACTATTACAGAATCTTACACTACCAAAAAAATGTATAAATAAAACTACTGAGGAATATATAAACCACCAGCCAAACTCACAATAACGGTTGGAATCTAGGAAGGAGTGGTTGTGGACGTGGCGGTGGTGTAACCGCATGCACTGCGTCTTCGGAGTTGCTGATGAAGTTAAACCCGATGCCATTCCTCGACTGGATAGGAGGAGGCAAGATTATCCTATGCGAATCCATGGATTGTGGAGGAGGTGCAGGTGCAGGTGCAGGTGCAGCAGGCGGTGGAGTGGGCTTGGGTGCTGGATTGTACACCTGCTGTGACATCCTTCTGTGCATCTCGTAGATTGGCACCGGATTATGTGTAGTTATCTCTAGTTCTATGGTGTCTTCTTCGCTCTTGAACACTCTTTCTAACTCTAAGTCCCCTGCTATCACGTGGCCATGGTGCGTGATAACGATGGTTGTATCAGGCAACCTGAACGCCGTCTTGGCGTTTTCCAACAATTCGTTAAACCTAGGGGTGGCTGCGATATTGACAGAATAAAAGAGCTCTAACGTTTGGTTGAAAAACTTTAAATGAACACGTTTCTTGTATGCTGCTGATGCTGTTGGAGGCGGCGTGCCCACTGGCGTCATGGACCTTGATGAGACTAATGTCGAAGTTGTGCTCTGGTTGGAGTGTGTTTGTAAGTGTGTTGCGACTTCAGCTAATTTGCTCAAAGAATATCCATCCTGGTTTCTCACACCTTCATGCAGACTGCTCCTTCTCATGTGCTCTTCACTTCTGTAAGGAATTGAGTTTTTGGCAATCAACGGGTACTCTTGCAACACACTGGCGTACAAGATCTCACAGATAGGGTTCAAAATGTCTTCAAATCCGAAATCCTTAACCATGCCACCAAGCAACACATACAACGAGATCACTGCTGCCTCGTCATTGATAGATGCAGTGTTTATAGGATCCAAGTCTCGGAAGAACTTTGCCAATGACGTCTCACTGTTCAACTTGTTTCTTAAATAAGTCAGCGATTGGAGATTGACATGGATGAAGGACTTTTCAAAAACAAATCCAATGCATGTCGACATGAACGATTTCCCCAAAAACTGTAGGTTCTCCAGTTTCGAACTGACACTTTCGTTGCACGATTTCGAAGTCTCAATCTTTTTAAGTATAACCTTCTTGGCGTTTGCTGCCAGTGGGATATTAATAGTCTCATTCATGCTCAAGTTGCTCAATGGTGGAAGTCTTGGTTTTGTCATGATGTCAATGGTATCCTTAGCTCTGTCGCTATTTGTAAACACCTTGGCTTTGTTGTAATTCACATCGTAGACATCTTCGTCGTTACGCACAATCTCCGACAAGAAGCTATTGTTATGCCCGTTTGCATCCTCTAGCTTTGGTTTCTTGTACCTGATCTGGTCATGGCCACCACCATCATCTTCGTCGGAGTGTTTCTTGGAAGATCTCTTTCTATTTCGCCTCACGCTTTGCACGGCAGCACGCACCAACTTGTTGAAATCGGGCGAATACGAAGGGTGGTAATTGAACTCTGTCCTTAAAGTCTCGGCGACTTTTCTAATCTCCTGCTCTTGTTCACTAGCTTTGCGTGAACTCAAATCTAAGGTATCTATCAACTCTAGCCTCCTGGCGCTGAACCGTTTCCACAACCGTTCGTCGTGGAAATTTAGCTTGTCTCGAATCGAGTGCGTGACTCCCAACTTTTTATTCGAATCCATGATTATGTCCCTAGCGGAATGTGTTTGGTGGGGGTGGGTCAGATCTAGGACGGTGTGTTTGGTTTTATATAGTGCACAATGACTCTCCGCCCATCAAATGACTCTGAATCAGAGGGTAAGAACGAGACAGAGAAAAAAAAATTTTTTGGGTTGTTGTGGTTGTGGTTGATTGAATCTTTTTCTGCTAGTGTCTCATTTGCTCACACACAGTGTGGGATGGTTCATGAGACATTGGGTGACTGAATTTAGTCATCTTTTGCTGCTTGGATATTGGTGTCCGGGTGCACACTTCTATTTTGATTATTTGCTGTAGCATAGTGGAGACGACTAGTCCATGAGGGGGCAGCCGACCTCCGCAGTCCATTTTGTTGATGACCATTCCACTAGAACGTTTGCGTTCACGAGGAAGCTCGTTTTGACGACGGATGGAGAGAATAAGGGTTCGTTATGGTTGGGAGAGGAATTTTTGGGGAAGTTTTAGTCAGGAGAAGCTTTTCTTAAAGAAACAGAGAAGTGCCGTAAGGTACGTCAAGAGAGTACGTATTGTCACTCGCAGTTAGCTTAAAAGCCTTCTAGATCGGGAAGTTGGTGCTGCATCCCGATCAACGTTGGGTGTGGCTGTCATCGATGTGATTGGCCATGGGTGGTTGAGAAATCACCACAGAGAGAAGGCAGAAAGAAAAATTTGTTTGCCTCATAATTAACCCGTGTACACTACCAGGGCGTGATAAGCCCAGCAAAATTATCCCTATGACTAATTGGGTAATTGGCGAAGAGCGAAAGTGAGTTTACCGCGCTTAACTTATTTCCTTATATGAAAATGAAAATTTTTCACCCACTTACTCATTTGAATCGGCTTCAGCGAAAATTTTTCTCCTAAAACTATAAAAAGGGGGGGCATAGAAAATTTTTCTTTTCCTCCAAATAACTTTCTCTTTTTATTTTCTTTCTTTTCTTCCTATCAATCAATCAACAGATACATATTCACCCCCCCCCCCCCCGCCACTCACACAATGTCAAAAGGAAAAGTTTGTTTAGCTTACTCTGGTGGTTTGGACACCTCTGTCATCTTGGCCTGGTTATTGGAAGAAGGCTACGAAGTCATTGCCTTCTTGGCCAACATTGGTCAAGAAGAAGATTTCGAAGCTGCTGAAAAGAAGGCTTTGGCCATTGGTGCTACTAAGTTTGTCGTCGTCGACGTCAGAAAGGAATTTGTTGAAAAAGTCTGTTTCCCAGCCATCCAAGCCAACGCCATCTACGAAAACGTTTACTTGTTGGGTACTTCCTTGGCCAGACCTGTCATTGCCCAGGCTCAAATCAAGGTTGCCGAAGAAAACGGCTGTTTTGCTGTCTCCCACGGTTGTACTGGTAAGGGTAACGATCAAGTCAGATTCGAATTGAGTTTCTACGCCTTGAAGCCAGACGTTGTTGTCATTGCCCCATGGAGAGACCCAGAATTCTTCAACAGATTCGCCGGTAGAAAGGATTTGTTGGACTATGCTGCTTCCAAGAACATTCCAGTTGCTCAAACCAAGGCTAAGCCATGGTCCACCGACGAAAACTTGGCCCATATTTCTTTCGAAGCCGGTATCTTGGAAAACCCAGACACTACTCCACCAAAGGACATGTGGAAGTTGACTGTTGACCCAACCGATGCCCCAGACAAGCCAGAAACCTTTTCTGTTGTCTTTGAAAAAGGTTTGCCAGTCAAGTTGGTCTTGGAGGATGGCAAGAAGGTTGTCACTGACCCAGTTGAATTGTTCATTGAAGCCAACTCCTTGGCCAGAAGAAATGGTGTTGGCAGAATCGACATTGTCGAAAACAGATTCATCGGTATCAAGTCCAGAGGTTGTTACGAAACCCCAGGTTTGACCATCTTGAGATCCACCCACGTCGACTTGGAAGGTTTGACCTTGGACCGTGAAGTCAGAGCCATCAGAGACCAATTCGTCACCCCAACCTGGGCCAAGATCTTGTACAATGGTATGTACTTTACCCCAGAAGGTGAATACGTCAGATCCATGATCCCACCATCCCAAAAGACCGTCAATGGTGTCGTTAGAGCCGCTGCCTACAAGGGTTCCGTCACTATCTTGGGTAGATCTTCCGACACTGAGAAATTGTACGATGAAACCGAATCTTCTATGGATGAGTTGACTGGTTTCTCTCCTGTCGACACCAGTGGTTTCATTGCTGTCCAAGCCATCAGAATCAAGAAGTACGGTGAAGCTGCCAGAGAAAAGGGCACTCCATTGGACCTTTAAGAAGGATGTCTCACGTTCTGTATATTTTCATTTCAAATAGTTTAATTTTACGATAGATATTTTTTTTAACCATTCACGGACGTAGGTCCTCTTTCCAAGTAGCCAATTTCTCAAGGAACGTTGTGGGCTTGCCAATCGCCAGAGGGATGCTTCTCTTAGCAGCAGCATTAGTCTTGCTCAATTCCAAGTGTTTCGTCAAATGCTCAATCAAGGAACCAAGTATTCCCTCTCCGTCCTCCTCGTCAATATCCTCCAAAAACTCATCTCTGTGGTTATAGTAGTACCACGCCGACAACCACAACACCTTATTGAACATCGGGAACCGGAACTTTGACGGAACTCTCGTCAACTTCTCCACCTCGTTGATCCTCAACTGCATCTTCATATCACGCAACGTCAAGTAGTTTCCCCCGATGACAACCGAGTCCTGTGGGGTATGCACCGCGTGGATCCAGCCACTCGGTATAATGAACAAGTCGCCTGGCTGGAGCGTCACCTTAAAACCACCAGCAGGGTATATCCTCTTCTTGTTCTTGGTTATCAGGTGTTCTGGATACCATATGAAGTTCTGCTTGGGCTCGAGACACCAGGACTCGTAGACTCGTAGGTTGTTTTCTGTGGGTGGGAACATGAGGAAGGTTTTGGCGCCACGGCACACGGTATAATACACCAACGTTCCTCCAAAGTCAATGTGGAAATCGGTGAATGAGTTCTTGACGGACATCAAGCAATACTTTGTGACTTTGCTCCGTGGCTGGTCATCTTCGGGGTCCCATATCTTATCCACCAAATCTAGGTCCTCGACACACGTAGGTCTCTTGAACTCAACGCCGAGGTTCGCCACATCAGATATCTCCAACGATATCACGTTCCGTATCCTATCGCGCAGCTGTTCCTCCGTGTTGAAATAGTCCCGCCATTGCTTCAATCGCCACGCCGGCGATAGACTCTGCTGCGATATAACATCCATGACTTCCAACGGGGTGTCTTCCCCACAGCATTCCGTGACGTAATCCACGGTGATTTTGCCCCTAGGTATAGGAAATGCCATGCCATTCTTGGCCACGTCCGCCTGTGGGATAAGTATAGGTTTCGTCATCCGCGACCCGAGCGCAAACTCCTTAGTCAACTCCTTGATGACGTGTATGTCCGGGGTGCCTTTGAAGGTCAAGAAGTTGTTCAATTGGAAATGGTTTGTCTTGTCGACAGCAAACGCCTCGCCGTCATCCAACGCCTGGTAGTCAATGGCCACTTTCGACCGTTTCGACTTCCGCTTGTACGTAGACGGTCCGTGGCTCGGGATGCATTTGGGACAGTGGTATGTCACTATAGTGTTGACTTCGAGAGTAGGGATCTTGAGACAGGTGGTGTGGTACCATTGCTTGCAGTGCGAGCATTGGATCCAGGAATCTTCGTCGGAGTTGGTGCACAAGGGACACACGTCGGTTGAACTCGGCATGGGTCAATACTGGGTTGCTTTTTTATGGGTAGGAGGGTTGAACTCGTACGATATAGGAGTGGTAATTTTTTTTGTCTCTTTGGAGACAGTTTGGACTGACGTGAGTTTTGTGTGTCCCGATCCGCCGGCCCACCGGTTGCGATTAGGCCGACGCCGACGCAGGGCAGCGACAACAGCAATAAAGAAAAAGCTTGAGCAGGTTAGATTACACTCTTCTTCCCTGTTGTTCCACCCAATGATTCTACTACCAAGAACTACCTTCAGAAGGTATGGTTCGATACTACGTATCCTGGTTGCTAGAAACATCTCAACATCCCATGAACCCCAAGAATGCCACCCACAACAGCTGAAATTCCTTGAAGAATACAAGGTCCGGACTATGTTGGAGCAGCCGATAATTTACTATTCCAGCAAGAAACTACCCCAGTTCTCAATGGAGGAGTTGTACCTGCAGCTGACGAGACTATCGCAGCACTTTATCTTGCAGAATGCCCGCGACACCATTGAGCACTTGTTGATTTACAACTGTCGACGCTTGAAAGAGTTTCGGAAGTTGCCGTACTTGGTGGTTCTAAACCCTTCGATCCTGGAAAGTTATGATATTTATCTACAAACCATGTCGAGCTTGTTAAAGGCTAGTACTTATATGCCGCACACTTTAGACGAAAACACTAGATTCGCCGAAGAAGTCTTGACCGAATTCATCGATGCCCATGCTGATACCTTGCCTAGTTTATCCAAAGGTTTCACCGAGGTGAGCAGCTTGATGAACACCAAGAAGATCACCGACTTCTTAGATCAGCATTTGAAAGAGAGAATAAGTATGAGGTTGATAGCTCATCAGCACATAGAGTTGACGAGGACGCTAAACGATCCCCTGAAGTTTGTCAAAGGTGGGAAATATAACGGAGTCATCAAGATGTTACACATCCCCAACATAATCAAAAAGAATGCGGCGGTCGTCAACGACATCACCATGATGAAGTACAACGAAGCCGTCGAAGTCGCCATCGACACCAACTTATACCCTTTGAACTACTGGAGTCAGTGTGAGCCAGAACTAAAGGAGAAATCACCAGAAGAAATGTTGAACTTCCCGTATATCGAGTACCACCTCGACTACATCCTCATGGAGATCTTCAAGAACTCGTTCCGTGCCCACATCGAGAACAAGATCACTGACCCCGTGCAAGTCACGATCTCAACCTCGTACTCGCCAGAAAAGTACTTGGAGATACGAGTCAGAGATAAGGGGAAAGGGATACCTACCACAACGCTCAAGCACATCTTCGACTACTCCTTCTCGACATACGAGTCTGGCGAGGGCGACAGTTACAAAACTTTAAACGTGCCGCCTGGGCTAGGAGGCAACACGGTCGCCGGCATGGGGTTCGGATTGCCATTGGCCAAGCAGTACATTGAGGTGTTTAATGAAACCATAGATAAGGATAAATACGGAGATGATGGTGGCGTAGGCGCTGCTGCGATGAAGGGTCTGTTGACGGTTCAGACTTATCCTGGTTGGGGCACCGATGTGTATGTAAAGACTGTAGGGTATTAGAAGCCGGGTCAATATTAGAGAGCGATCTTAGAGTTTATTTAGCGGAATTCATTAGAACTAATAGTTACTAACTTCGTTCCATGTCTA
>JAJMBE010000146.1:0-27434 GCA_030565125.1 Candida pseudoviswanathii
CCGCAGCGGCAGCAGCAGCCGTGGGAGCATAGTAATTGCCGTATCCACATCTGTTTGCACCGCTGTAATATCCGCAGTGGTATTGGTTATTGTTCCAGTATCTTCCACTAGAACCAGTTCCTCCTCTTGTACCACTCGATCCACTACTGGAACCACTCGAACCAGTGTTGGAGCCGCTTTGGGAACCTGAATTACCGGAATTACTTGATCCAGTACTAGAGCCAGAGTTGCCAGTGGAGCCTGAACCACTTGACCCACTCGAGCTTCCACCAGAAGAGCCACTTGAGCCTGAACCACTAGACCCACTTGATGAACCGCTTGAACCACTCGAACCACTTGAGCCACTTGAACCGCTTGATGAGCCCGAGCTACCACTGGATCCGCTACTTGAGCCACTAGAACCATTAGAACCACTTGAACCACTTGACCCGCTCGAACCACTTGAGCTTCCACCGGAAGAACCACTTGAAGAACCACTAGAGCCAGAACCAGAGCTGCCACTAGAACTTCCACTTGAACCAGAGCTGGAGCCAGAGCTGGAGCCAGAACTGGAGTGACCACTACTTGAACCAGAACTGGAGTGACCACTACTAGAATGGCTACCACTAGAATGACTTCCACTGGAATGACTACCAAATCGCTTGCTGATTAGATTGCTGGGTATTAGAAAAGGCTGTGAAAAGACATTCAAAGATAGGAGGAGTAATAAAATAAGTTGATTGAATTGCATAATTGTTGTTTGATGTAGGACAGACAATACGAGCATCCATTAATGTGGAGGGACAAAGGGCTCTATTTATATTTGCTTGTGTTTATACCAGCTTACATAATCAACAATTCGTACTTTTATGCAATCACGACTAGATGAGGAAAACGTACATGATGGGATGAAATTTTCGGTGGCTTAGCAGGGACAAAACACGTACAAAACGATGATGATTTCCTGTTTTGTTGGGGATCGGCATATCATGGTCATTTTCATAACCACAGTACTTACATTATCTAACCGAGCTCATCTGCTGTGGGTCTGACATTCGGCTCATAATATGGGCGGACATAAACCAAAGAACCCTCAGTTATACTTTCCAAGCCAAGATAAAGGTGAGAAGCGGCAGGAACACAACGCCAAGTCTTGGAGCCATCACCCCTGTGCTCTTCAGTTTGGTTATACATTGTTTTTACTTTCTCTTCATACCAAATGGACAAAAGTTTTAGGTGCGCTAAAGTGAAGCTTGCCTAACAACGTGACCGGACAATTGTATCGCACTAGTATGTAACTATTGTAAAAATAGTGTAAGATACTACACTATGGATCAGACAACGTATCCAGCGACCCAACGAGTTCTATGGTGGAGTGAGCGAAGTGCCCGTGACTATCTATAGACCTCCTCATTGTTCCTCTCTACAAGTGACAATAGGGCTCGTAGTTTAATGAGAAGTTGTTGTTGATGATAATGACGGTCACTGTTCGATAATGTAGAGGCCGAATGAGGAGTGCTAGATAATAAATGACCAATGGTGTTTGTGGCATTAGAAGCATACGAATATTATTTCTTATTGGCCCGCGGCTAACCTTGTCAATATTGCATTGGCGTTCAAACAAACGCGCACACCAATTTGGTTTGACACCTTACAATGGGCGGTGCTATAGGGCGGTTTTGCTAGATCGCTTAAGACCGTTCTCACATGGATTGGCGGACGTCTAGTGGCTAGAAAGGTTGTTGCCGTTGTGTACATCTAGTAATCATAATTTGAATGCCCCAGCCGCTACCGATTCCAACCAACATACAGTGAGAACGTGGCTGCTTGGTTGCACTTCTGGATAAAATTTCTCATGGAGGCTTAAATTAAACTGCTAGCCTCAGGGACCAACTTAGGAGACAAGAAAACCCAACGTATCAAGATTTCTTGTATAGTTTACGAGAAGTATCGCAGAGCTTTGCATCACAGTTCTAGAAGAGTTCACAATATGATTAACCCCACACTTCTGTTAGCAGCAGCCGCAATTGACCAACTCCAAATGCTTGGTCTGGAATGACCATTGGTTAACTAATCAAAGTTGCTGGAAAACCAGTGACGAGGCTGAATGTCATAAGAAAAAAAGTGATGACGCGCACGACAATGATTTCTGTGCGCCCACACGAAAAGAGGGGAGAACGGCGGTAGAGATTGGTAATCTACCATAGAAACTAATACTCATTATATCTTTATATTAAGTCAAACACTAAACACATTCGTTTAAAAAAAATATTTATAGCACAGCTACAAATAATCTAAGAACTAAAAGGTTTGTTAAACCTTGTTATGAATGCTATCTCTAGACGCATTATTCTCAACCATGATATCCTCAACAAACTGTTCCGTTGGCTTACCAGTGTCCGAGTCATACTGAATATGGTTGAAATCAGTATTACCCTTTTCATCACCGACGTGCTTAATCTTGTGGATCTGGGAGTGGTCAGGAACCAACCTCTTGCTGTTTCTCAACTGGTACCAAGGCAACGTATCAAACACCTCTTCGATGGACTCCAAGCTACGTCCTTTCAACTCCGGCAAGAAGAAAGCATAGACTAAACCAATGGCCATGACACCGACGAAAAAATAGAATGCACCGTATGGATGCATGGCGATCATCATCTTGGGTAATGCTTTGGAGTTACCGTACTGGTTGGCGAAATGCAACACCATGACTAAGGATTGCGCAAATGATCTGATTCCCAAGGGGAAGATTTCTGCACCAATGAGGTACTGCACCGAGTTGAATCCCATGGTCCAGGCGGTACCACTGAGGAAGATGGAAGCGAGGGCAGCTTGGGAGGCGCGGTACTTGGATCCGGACAAGGAGACACCTGATTCGGCAGCTTCTGGGACAATGGTCAAGAAGATAGCGTAGAACAAGATACATGCCATTTGGAGCGACAACCCAACGTAAAGGCACCTCTTTCTTCCAATGACATCGATCAAGAAGAACGCGGACAAGTAGGCAGAACAGAACTTGACAACACCTAAAACAGCAGACATCTTCAAGGTACCGGTACCTGTGACACCAATGAGACCAAACAACTCAGAAGCATAGATGGTGACGGCGTTGGCACCTGTCCATTGTCCAATGACTTGACATGCAGCCGAGATGCAGAAGAATCTGTAAGCGATAGACTTGTTGGTGACCAAAGCTTTGAAGTTGGAAATCAAACCGGAGTTTCTAGTAGCTTCTTTCTCAGTGAGCACTTGTTCGTTGATATCACTAATCTCAGCAAGAATGTATGGGTGGTCAGGTGGCAAGTGTCTCAACTTTGACAAGTTGGCAGCAGCCTTATCGGGCTTGTTGACCTTGACCAACCATCTAGGGGACTCGACACACAAGAAGAAAGACAACACAAAGATCAACCCACTCAAGACAAATTTAGGAATCAAAGTGTACTGCCATTGCTTGTTGTTCACGTGACCGTTGATTTCCGAAGGAACGTGTAAAGCCACACCATAGTTGGCAAAGTACGAAATCATGCTGCCAAAGTACACTGCACCGGAAAAAATACACGTCGATAACCCTCTGATAGGACTTGGAGCCACCTCACTCAAATACACGGGGCCGATGGACGTTGTGTGACCCACGGCTAAACCTTCGATGATTTTACCAGCGTATAGTTGACCAATGGAAGTGGATGTGACTTGGATGATGACACCGACAATCAAGACGATACAGACAACTTGCAAGGCTCTGATTCTGCCCAAGAAATCAACCGTCTTCATAGCGATAATGGCACCACCGATGGATCCCAACAAGACAAACGAAGTGATGTTGGACTTGACGTTGGCGATCTGGTCAGCGGTTTTGTTTGGGTCGTCCAACCCGAAAGTGTGCTTGAAGGACTTCAACGTGGTGTTGGAACCAGAGTTACCTTCTTCTAAACCTCTCGAAGCACCAAGGATACCAAACACAAACACCGACAAGTACAACGTGTAATTGAAAATCTGCGGAGGGTGGTCGCTTGTGTCGATAGTCCACTTGAACTTCTTTTTCTTTGGGGCGTGGTCGCTCTCAGCCGATCCCAAGAGGGAGTTGTTGTCGGAGGACTGGTATTTGCGGTCGATGGAGACAATACTTTGGATATCTTGAGTTTTTTCCTGTTTGGACATGGTGTAGATAGCGTTGTTGAGGAACTAGAAAAGAAACGAATATACTTAGAGAAACGAAATCAGGCAAACACATCTACTCTATATATAGTTTTTCCTAGTACCGAAACACTAGGAGTATAGTGGCTTACACTCTGCAACTTTGTGTATAAACCACGTATTCATACATGGGATGAGCCCGGGAGAAGTTTTTTTTATTAGTAAAGAAAGCATAAATTCAAAGGAGGGGTGATTTGACGCGGTTTGATCCTAGAATATGTAATTAAAGGAACAGCAGATAACGGGTGTGACAACAGGAATGAGTGCATCCAGAAACAGAAAGAGGGCTTTTTTTGGGTTTTTGTTTGCTAGCAATTTTTTTGTTTTTTTGGCTTATTTATTTTTAGTGCTTGTTTCGTTTTTACTTTGGCTTATGACTGCAAAAAGCACAGGACACAAAACCGCATTGGATTCGCTAGATGCAGGTCAGCAAAAGGAAAAAAGTGGGGATACTTTCCGAACAAACAATGGGAAATTCATAATGCACGGTTGGCTAAGTCAAACAGTAAGGTTTCATTAAAAGTGGAAAGATAAAACACAGAAGACGTTTAGCAGGATTGGATGGAATCGAAACCAGACTAATGATACTGTGGGGTAGACATGGCAGAAGGTTCGGAAGAGAAGGAGAGGGAGAGGGAGAGGGCAATCAGAGCAACAAGGGAAGGAATTTTATCGCACAAAAGTTAAGCCATTCACATTGGGCTTAAGCAGTCCGTTTGTGTAGTTGTTACATATTCTTTATCGTTAAGCCTGTCATGACGCCAACGTCATGTCATATTCCATGCCGCCCAAGAAAAAAACAAACAACCACAAGAAAAATTTCTAGCCGATCGGCTGCAATTTTATTCCAGGCAAGTCAGCAGATTTCTTGGAATAGATCTCTTAAGGGTTGGAATTAGCAGACGCTGAATCTTGTGGCAAAAAACCACAGAACAAAGAGCAAGCATTGTTCTACCCCGGATTCCTTGGCCAAATGCTGCTTTTTACTGAGCTCGGTTCCAGCGCCCAACAAATAATAACCTGCGTGCTAACCCGCAACATAATTAACAATGGCGGGGGGGGGGGAGGTTTAACCACATTGTTGTACTCGGAATGCAAAAACAAAGAAAAAGAAAGAATGGGAAAAGCTACGCCTTGTAAAAGTTATTTAACCTTTTGCTCCTGTATGCAATAGCCACCACCACCACACCATGGAATGAACAATGGGGGAAATGAAATTCTAAAAAAGCCCTACGATTTTCGAGATGGCTTGTTATTTTTCTGGTTGTGATTTTCGGAAGAACCGAGCAATTATCCGGTACAACGCGGCTCCCACTAGGGGCTGCTCGATGTTACATACATTATGACACATTTTTCTTGGGCTCTAGGTACGCACGTTGCGCCCAACCACCATGGCAAGGTTAATCCAGAGGGGGAGAGGGAGAGGGAGAACAGGTTGGCCCCGCTCTGCTTTCTTTGCTGAAAGTAGGTTAAAGGTTTTTCCAGCAGCCAAGAAAAAAGTCTTTTGTGTGTCCGGCAGAATAGACGCAGAAGGTGTATAAGTATCAGTATGAGTGGGTTGTTTTTCCCCGCCTCTCCATTTGCTAATACGCAGTGAGTGTCCACAATGACTAAAATCAAAAAAAGGACAAATCTGACACTGATAAATCCGTGGGAGATAAGTCCACTCCTCTAATACAGAATAACCATGTGGCCTGACACAAAATGCATACTGTGGGAGGACACCTCCGGGGTCTCGTCTCTTGCTCTATGCAATTACATAAACTTCGCTGTTCTCCTCCCATCCTGTCTCCCCCAACACAGTTTATCGGTTAGGCCAATGTCGGAAAATTTGATGTCATAAAGCATGCGAATTACCCCACGCCCAACGATTCGGCCTTAGATAGCTCCCCTCCCTCTCTTTAGGATGTGTGGCCCCCCACTTCTTTAGGTTATCACGGTTAACTACAGGAAACTTCACAAAATAACACTGAAAACTTTTTCTTTCATTCTATACATCCAAACTAATATACACGGAGGAGGAGCTCAAGTCCAATCACTCTTTTGGTTTCTTAACTTGCGGACGGTGTTGTTGATGGTCGTTCGCTCTCTTTCGTGTTTCCTGTTGGGCACCGCCAGTTGGAGCAGGACTGAACTTCTTAGCAGCACTAGGCTGATGAACAGTGAGGGTTGATTCGTTGAATGGAGTATTGGCTGATGATCTGACAACCTTCAACGTGGACTCGTTACCTGGATGACCCAGTGGTCTAGCCACCGGCTTATTACCTAATGTTGGAGAGCCCGAAGTTGACTTGGGAGCACTGGAAGCAGCAGGGGTAGTGGTTGTGGTAGTGGTAGCCGCACCTGCCGTTGTAGCAGTTGCTGGTTGTGGCTTTGATGGCACACTAGATGGAGTCTTCTTCATTCCTTCTTCATATTTCTTGATCTTCTTATCCAACATTCTGATCTTCATCTGGTACATCTTTTCAGTTTCCTCTCTAGCTTTGGCGGTCTCTGTTTGCAATTGTGCTTCGAATTGCTTCTTTTCTTCCACAACTCGATCAAGCAATGCATTGTAGTTTTGTTGCAAATCCTTGTTGACCGTAGCATTGCCAGTTTGAGAACTCTCCAACGTTTTCTTGAGCTCCTGTTTCTCCTTTTCAAATTGGCTTCGTAAGTTCGTTTCCACTTCTGATAACTTCCCGAGCAATCCATTCTTTTCTTCAACAACTTTGTGCAATTCATCAGTGACACCTTTCAACTTCTTGCTCAATTCATCAATCTGTTGCTTCAACTTCTCAACTTCCTCCTTAGATTCACCACTTGCACCAGCAGATTTACCCAACTCTTCAATCTTGGCGCTCAATTCTTCAACCTTCTCATTCAATTGCTTAATACTAGCTTCCCTTTCATTTATCACAGCAATCTTTTCCATCACTTTCTGGTTAGCCTTTTCCTTCAACCTATTCATCTGGTCTTCCTTTCTGGCAATGGAGTCATTCAATTTCTTCACTTCTTCTGCTTTCTCTTCATCCGTGCTAGTAACTGAAGTCTTGTATCTTTGATTTTCTTCTTCAATCAATTGAACCTTCTGTGCAGCGAAGGCAAGCTCGGTGGTGAGCCTGTCATTTTCAACCATCAATGGATCTAATTCTTTTCTGAGATTGTCGACTTCCACATGAAGCTTGCCAATTTCTTCAGATAATTTAGTGTTTTCTTGACGTAAGCTATTGTTGCTTTCCTTGAGTATGTTCAACTGTTCTAATTGAGCAGACAATTCCTTTTGTTCTTGTACCCTAGCATTCAAGTTGATAACACTGGTGGTGTTGTTGAACGTTGTACTAGTAGCAGCAATTTGGTTCTCGACATTGGTCAATCTAACCTTCAACTCTTGGTTCTCATGCGTGGCAACCAACAACTTGGCATCACTGCTGTCTTTTTCACGACGAAGATAGTTGATGACTTGTCTGAGATCTTCCGTGTTTTCAGACCCAGTGGTGGCTTCTGCACTTTCAGAATTCTTCGTCAACTCTAACTGGTTCAACAACAATTGGTTTTGCTCTTTCAATTCAGCAATCTTGTTATTGGACATGGACAAGTCAGTCTCAATTTGGGATTTCTCAACCGACAACTTATCTTGCTGTTCTTGAATTGAGTTCTTGGAAGTTTCAACTTCCTCCTTCATTGCCTTGATCTCAGCCTCCTTGGATTCAATCTTGTCTTTCAATGCACTGATTTGCTCGCTCAAAGTAACATTCTTGCTCAATTCAGCCAGGTACTTGGTATGGCTCTCATCAGCCAACTTGACTTGATCTTCCAAATCCTTACGAATCGATTCCAACTTCTCCTTGTAATCTTTATCCAACCCATCATATTGGTCAGACTTGTACTTGAATTCATTCAATTGCAGCTTCAAACTGTTCAATTCAGTAAGATGTTCTGTCTTGGCCACTTCAAGGTTGGAGTTGGTAGTTTCGTACAATTCATTCAACCTCTTGACTTCACCTTCAATAGCTTCCTTCTCTTTAACCAATGCTTGGTGTTTTGCTTCAGAGTCTTGTCTGTATTGCTCAAACGAGTTGGTAGCATTAATCAACGTTGTTTCACTGGCTTTAGCAAGGTTGCTCAACTCTTCAACTTGGGATTCGGCGATTCTCAAATCCTCCTTCAATTGTTGAATTTCAAAGTTGTTGTTAGTGTCATTGCCCGTCGTGGTTGCTCCAGGAACAGCAGCTTGCAATGGGGCAACAATAGTATCTCTTCTACTGGCAAGCTTCTTTTTCAATTCATCAACCACATTTTCTTTCTCCCCAAGCAAGTTCTTTGTCTCTAGCAATTGCCTGCTTATTTCATTAACTTGTTCCAACTTGGCGTTTTGAGCCTTCAAGGACAATTCAGATTGGTTGGACAAAATCGAAATACGTTCCTCTTTCTCAGCAAGTTTCTGTTGCAATGATTGGTAGTTATCAATCGATGCATTAAGCTTGGATGAGATGTCCTTTGCAGACTCTTCTCTGTCTCTCAACATTGTCTGCAAGTTCAACACAAATTCGTTAAGCTTCGTCTTGTCTTGCTTCAAAGTATCAATCTCATTCTGCAAGGAGCTTTGAATAACTTGTTTGAATTCCTTTTCACGCTCCAACGACGTGAGAGCAATGCTCTTGGCTGACACAGTCTCTTCAAGCTGATGTACTTGCTCCGTCTTCGTCACCAACGAGCTCTCGAGTTTGCTAGTTTGCTGCTTCCAAAACTCAATCTCTTTTCTCACTTGAGCCAATTCTTGACGCAAGTCATCGATTGATTTCTGTGCAATAGCTAATCTGGATTTGGCCAATTCGGCGGACTTGTCAGATACGGAAACCTTCAAGGCAAATTCATTCTTTTGGTCGGTGACTTCTCTCAATTTTTCATTCAAAGTGACCACTGTCTTTGATGACTCGTCTCTGAGCTTACTAATGATATCCTCGTAGCCATTCACCTTCTTCTTCAAGTCCTCGTTGATCTGGGCAAGGAAGCTGTTGTTTGAATCAGAAGTGGTTTTTCCGTTAATGGAACGAATGGCATCTCTTTCTTTGGTGACAGCATCCAACTTGATATTCAAACTGTCCAACTCACTCTCCAAAGTAAGAATAGCATCTTTGGCTTCTTCGATGGCGACACTTTCCAAGTTGTTATTTTCCTCTTCACGTGATTCCAATTGTTTGGACAAGTTTCTGATAGCAATCAACAACTCTTCATTCTTCTGTCTCAACTCTATGATGTTTCTAAATTCGAGCAACCTTTCACTGATCAATTTATCAGTATCAGATTCTTGTTGGTCGGATCCATTAAATCTATCTGACTGGTCAAGAATCCTCTCAATGGCTTTCTTCTCACTAGCAGTCAAGGGGTTCTCATTGTTGTCCCTGATCTTGGAGTGGATCAAGTAAAAGCACAATTGGCGTCCCAAGTCTTTTAGAAGCTTCTTCATGCTAACTAATTCATTTTCGTTCTCATTGATTATGGTTCTTAATCTCTTGGCATCTTTCTCAACTTCTGTCTTTTCAGAACGTATAGTTTCAACTTTGCCTATCATTTCCTTCATGGAGTTTTCATAGAACTGAATCTGTTCACGATAGTTCGCAATGGCAGGCTTTCTAGCATCCAACTCTGTGATAAACGACTCTAACTGAACTTCCATCTTTTGTTTCTGCGATCTCTCCAAGACTAACTGCTTCTTCAAATGGTTGTACTCGGAGTACAATGAAGACAACGAAATACCGTTTGCGGCTATCATCGCAGATGAATCGCTTAATTTTGGCAAATCGGTTTCCTTGTGCAACTCTGCATCCAACATCTCTTCGGTTCTTCTTAATTTCTCTTCCGTTTTCAATAATCTTTCAGTTTCCTCGGACAATCTAGCTTCAAGCGAGGTAATAGTGTCACCCAAACTCTCTTTGATTTCTTCAATATAAGATTCTAATTGTTCGATTCTAGTGACACGCTGTTGCGATTGGAGCTTGGTCAATTCAATCAACTCTTCCCTTGATGTGATCTCCTTGAGGAATCTTGATTTCTCCAATTCAAACTCGGTTTCGGTTTTCGACGTCTTGGTAAGCTCTTGTTCCAACTTTGTTCGAAGTTCAGAAATGGTACTTTCGTGTTGTTTCTTTAAATTCTCAAGGGTCTCATTTCTGACCTGCAAGTTCGAAATATTTGAAGTGGTAGCAATGTATTCAGACTCGTGCTTCTTTATCAAATCCGTGAATCTAGCTTGTGCGGACTTCAATTCGTTATCGAACCAGTCCTTCTGATCTTTGAGATAGGCGACTTCGTTCTGCACCTTGGTTAAATCCAATTGCAACGAGAACTTGTCGTTTCTAGTTTCGTTGATTTCCTTTGTCAACTCGTTCAATTTCTTGCTTTGGCTGATGTTGGTGGAGGACAATTGGTTGATTTGTTGTTGAAAGTCAATTTCAAATTGCCCTTGAGCATCTCTCAATTTATTAAGTTCTTCATCTTTGGACGATTCGGAAGTTTTCAACTGTAAAAGCTCCTTCTCAATTCGATCTTTAGTTTCTTTTAAGCTTGTAAACTCTTGCTGTTGTTGGTTGAATTTGTATTGCAACTTCTCCTTTTCTTCTGTCAATGTCGTGGCCAAGTTATCAGACTGTGAGTACTTTTGTTTCAAGTCATCCAATTGCTTACCAATAGATTGGGCATTCTGTTCCAACTTCAATTTAAGAAACTCATTCTCTGAAGAAACATTTTGAAACTCGACTGACTTGGATACTAAAGCTTGAAGAACTGACGTATTATTGATAGATCGTATGCTGGACTCATCTAAGGACAAATACCCAGCAATTGCTCTCAATGACTCTTCATTAACTGTCTCTTCATTATGTGTTTCAAGATCTGCGAGAATGTTGTGCTTGATGGGGGAACTGGCAACAATTTCCTCTAATTCATTGTTACCTTCTGCAGTCTCTTTGTTCTCTTTGTTATCCTTCGCCACGTCAAAAGTCTTTGGTGTAGTTATTGGCTCGATATCTTTCAATGCTGGCAAATCTTTGGATGGAGTGGTGAATTGTTTCTCCGATGTCGGTGGTTGTAAAAACGAGGTGTGTGGTTCTTCTTGGATCAGATCGTTGCCCGGATCAGTTGATTGCTCCGGCTGTTGCTCTTGTAGTTGTGGTTCTGATTCTGGTTGTTGCTCTTTAGGTTGCGTGTCGTCAACATCCATAGGCTGGTCGTCATTGTTGGCTGCCTCCTCTACTATTTCCACTTGTGGTGGTTCGGATGTTGTCAATTCTTCTACCACCACAGGTGTCTCTTCAGGCTGATCCTGCGGAAGGATATTTTCCTTATTGGAATTATCTTCACTCATGATCAATTGGATGCACTATGGTAGATGAGATTAGGTTGGGGTTTTCTTGTGTGTGTGTGTGTTGATGGGGGGGGCCAGTGTGTATCTGCGCTTTCTGCCGCCTTTGTTTTTTGCTGGTTGTTGTTTTGTTGAGGTTTTTTTCTGGTGAGAATCCCAATCCGTGATGTCGTCGATTGGAGGTTGCAATGTCGTCTTTGCGACATGTGGGACTAAGGTCTTGAGCCCTAATGCACGTGATCAAGAAACCAAGCGAAAAACCAGGACTTTTGTGCAGTCCCATAGTTAACAGTTTTTTCTAGTGCGTTCCACTTGGCACCCTTTTTTGTATGCGCGAATAATGTTAGTGGGAGGATTTGCCCTCCCGCGGTGGAAAATTGCTCTCACACATTCTCACGAGGGCAACGCACGCACGCAGGCTCACACGCAGAACGACAAAACTTTTCAAAACCAAAGAAAGAAAAAAAATTTTTGGAGATTTCCACTTCCTTTGAACTACTATAGATTAAGGTAACCAAAGATGATTGAACCATCGTTGAAAGCTTTAGCTTCCAAATACAACTGTGAAAAATCCATTTGCCGTAAATGTTACGCTAGATTGCCACCAAGAGCCACCAACTGTCGTAAGAGAAAGTGTGGACACACCAACCAATTGAGACCAAAGAAGAAGTTGAAGTAGTGGTTTCAACTATATTTATGGTTCACTATGTTTTTCATCACACCGTTATGAATGTTGTCACAGAGAGATTGTTATTGAAGAGAGTATAATGGGGGGATTTGTTCATCACTTGAATTACAGGGCATAGTTATCCATGTTTTTAAGGTGATGTTTTCCTAGTTGTATTCACTATTTCCATGGGATTTTCAAAAGGTCAGAAGTTTTACATAATGGTAGGGAAGGAGAGTTTTAGTGGCAATATATATGTGTGTCATCATTACGATATAAGTCATTTTCTTTGTATGTTTAATAATAAAAGGTTTCACGTTTTAGAATAGATTATCATTGCCTTCGTGTAACACAACAAGGTCACGTGAAGAGTTGTAGGGAAGGCCATTCCAAGATGGAGAGATCTAGGGAGCCAGCCTGGAGATATCTTATCAACACCCAGTAAAATAGGAGGAAGGTTTGAACAATCACGTGATCCAGTCCTGAGAGAAAGGGACGGAAAAAAAGCGCCTGATTGTTTGGTAGCTGTGCCAGCTGGTAAGCTTTTTGAAACTCTTACGAAACTCGTATTGTCTCAAACATGCGGCAACAGCCACTGTGTTGAACGAGGCAGTTCAAGGTTGTCAATTCTCCCTCTTAGGGTTGGACAATTATCCGGACAGTATAGAGCATTTTCTTGTCTTTGTCGGGCCGTCCCATGAGCCAGACACGGAAGAAGGAGAAGAAAAAAACAACGTCATAAGGTGCAGCAAATTCCCTGATCGTAAGGTACACGCCACATAACATCTTCCCGTCATATGCCTTGGGGGGGAGAGAGCAAAGCAAAGCAAAGCAAAGCAAGATAATTAAATTAATTAATGAGTAAACTAGCAACATCAAAAAATAGAAGCAAGGCAGGAATGTTGTTCAGTTTTTTATGTGCTACGTGGCTCCTGTGCTACTAAAAATACCATCCGCCCGCTACGCAAGATGTGGTTGGATCGTAGCGTACGTATCTTCTGATGTTTCACTGCGGACGCACGACGTTTGCATTTGGTAGTGTCGGTTCCTCTCCTGTGGTGTGGCCAGATCTGTCACTGCTCTTTCGTACCAGGTTGCAATCTGGGAGGGTAGCATAATAATATCACCGGGAGGCGCAGTCCTGCTGACAATGTAGTATATGTATTGTTGCTGGAAGTGAAGTTCCTGTGGAAGTCCTAAGCATTCCATAAGAATCTGGGTGGAGTAGCCAGTGGCCACTGGCCACTGGCTGTTGTTCTATTTTATTTTATTTTATTTTTCCACTGCAGTTTGTTTGTTCTCTGGCGGTAGAGCGGTAGAGCGGTAGAGCTGTAGAGCGGTAGAGTTGTAGAGCGGTCGTGCTGTGTCGTGCTGTGTGTTCGATCATCAACATCTTTCTACGCCTTTTTCTTCCTTCTTCCTTCTTCCTTTTCTCATACACCTACACTTACACATAGGCAGACAACAACCAACCAACTCACATTTTTATTTTCTTTGATTTTAGAACTCACGTTAAGTCAAGTTTTTCATCGAGTTAGCTGCTTTACAACCAACAGTCAACCCAAGGACACCATTAGCCCCTACATCATAGTCAGATCACTCCACGTATCTACAGTGACACACCTAAGAAAATCAAATCTGGCTTTTGCTACTCATTCATTGCACTTGACTTCCGTCCATCATTATTAATTTGATTCCAACAAGCAAAAAAACCAAAAGAGAGAAAAAAGAAAACGACAAAAAAAAATCACTCACGGCATTCAAAAGTCAACGCACACACAACACAACACAACACAACATCAAAATTACCAATCACTCCCTCCCTCCCTATCTCTCTCTTCTTCCCTCCCTCAACTGCCTCCCGCATCTTTCTTGCCCACAGCTAACCCACCCCCACCCTCCATATAAATGAATAATACATTTGATCTGAGGTTTCAATCAATTGATAGTTCATACCCACCCTCCACGGCACAGAAAAGACAAAACAGCTTATCGTCTCAAATGGTACACAGCTCCAACAAGCGCACTCCCAATCCTTTACAAACCCCGTTGGGAATGCAGACAGCACAGGACTACCCCTACACAAACACCCTGACCTTGAACTCCCCCACCACCCCTCAGGTCTCTTCCCCAAGATACAACGCCCGATCGAGGAAGAATGTTGTGCAGCACATGAAGACCCCCACGCCATCGGCGTACGAAGTGCCTTCGACCCCCAACGTCAACCACTTATCGCATCTATCAAACCAGAATCACTCCGATCTGTCAGATTCAAACGCTGTATTGGACCACGTCCAAGATCCAGTAGAACCTAAACTAGCATCCCGTTCCTATTCACAGACAGCAGTGCCTCCAGCGCCCCCGCAGAAGCAACCGTCCCAACAGCATACTTATCAAGCATCGTCATCACACCACCAACAACAACACCAATACCAACAACAGCCGCCAACAAGCTCATCGTCGGGACACACAAGTGTGGCAAACACCACCCCGCAACAGCAACAGCAACAGCAACAGCAACAGCAGCAGCAGCAGCAGCAGCAGCAGCAGCCAAGAGCGATGTCTGATGAGGAACAACAACTAGCAACAAAGCTCAAGGAGACCTACAAGAACATTGTGAACTTTGAAGAGATTGTCCAGAAAAATTGCATCGAGATAACCATGAAGATCAACCAGTTGACGTCAAACACAAACCCAAGTTTGGTCTATGGATCGCCTATGGTATCTCAGAATATTTCCAACTCATTAAACTCAAACTCATCCATCGCTTCAAACCCAACAAGGACATCGGAGTTACTGAACGACTTGTGGACTGTCTACCATCACAATATAACCCTTTTGGACAATTATTACGATTTTTTAGTCACCTCGTTAAAACCTTCCTCAAACCAAACACAATTTAAGACAGGCAAAAACATAGTAGAATTGTACAAGATCCCAAGAAGAATGTGGGTCTACGGGATCGTTGGCTTCCTTGAAGTGTTGAAGAACATCATGGGCATCTTCCAAGACCACGAGATCTGCCTGTGCTTCATATCTTATTGCTTCAACATCATATCTAATTTGACCGATCCAATCTTGGAGATGGAAGGGTGGTGGCTGGAAAAGCTAGGCGACTTGTCGAGAATGGCCATCGCGTTATATTCATCCAAGTTTATTGACTGGAAGATCAGTGCTGAATATTGGTATTCAGTTGCCATGAAGACCCTTTATGGCCACGGGAAAATATACTACCACATGTGTACCGTGCAGCAGGACAACTTGGATGCATTAGTTAATATCGGGAAATCGGTCATTTGCCGTGATCCGTTTGTCCCAACACAGCATTATTTGAGATTAGTGGTGGAGAATATCTGCACCCAAAGAAACATTTTATCCTTGTTAGAATTACCGATTATAGATTTTATCAAGATTCATAAGGTTTTGCTCAGTATCCATAATAACGGAAGCAACAGCAACGAAAGTGGTGGCGTTGGCACGGCGTCATCAGTGGAAACTATTCATGACACACAATTGCAGTATGGCATTGATTTGGTCACCAGATACGGGTTGACGTTTGGTTCCGATTCCAATGGATATAATTTCTTCACCAGAGAGTTGTACGCGCCCGGTGGAGTAGCATCTACATCTCCGGTGAATGATCCACACCAACAATACTACCAACAGGTGCAACAGCAACAGCAATTGCAACAGATGCAACAACCAAGCGCCACAAACACCATTGAGAAGATGAACTTTTGGTTCAACAAGGGGTCATTGTTTGCAATCTCCAATATCAACCACCTCGTGGGGTTTGGTGATGCCAAAAACCCGTTTGCTAAACTCTTCCATCTACCAGAAGCTTTAAAGGAGAGAAAGGATAAGAAGGACAGAAAGCGGAAATCCAGAAGCGCTTCACAAACTGAAGAGACTAATTTGAGCAACATTGGCAGCAGTGGTGTCGATGGACAGTCTATTGTTGCTGGAGACTTGTCGACCAACGACTGGTTCTACTGCTTGCAGTATATCAACAAGTCTGTGCTTGAGTTGTCTATGAGGATCTTGAACCACTATTTAATTGGCCCCAAACAAGCATCAACGGCACACGTCATTGTGTGGTTATACTTTTTAATCAGTGTCGGTGAAGGAGTGCATCGATACCCAGGAAGTCAGCCAATGGTTAACTGGTTATTAACCAATGTTTTCCCATGGGAGTCTTTAATCAATTATTTGAACTCGTTGTTGGCATTTGTCAAGAATAACCCAAAGTTGTGTGCCATGTACACCAACTACTTGCAGCTCAACTACATCCAATACTTTAACCAGAATGAGTTTTTGCCAGAAGTGTGGAAATGTTGGGGCACTCTTTGGTTTGATTTGATTGTCGAAAAAGGTGATTTCACTGATTTAGAAGAAGCTGGGGTCAAGAACAATAACTTGTTTGATTTGCCAATTTGCGGCACTTACCCTGTCATCAACAATAGCAACAACAGCAGCATGTCAGATAATTTCGACTTGAAATCCAAGAACCAAATGGAAAATGACAATGACGAAAGAATCGTTCGTATCATATTGTTGGCTAGAACAGTTGCCGACAATTATGGATTTGGATTAGTTCGTACCAGTGATGAATTCAAGTTTGATGAGAATGTCTATCGCCAAAATCTCAACGCACACACTGGTGGAGGGTATGCTGAAGAGTTTATCCAGGATGGTAGATTCCAGCAGAACCATTTCATACAACCAATTGCTCAAGAGAATTTGACAGTTGACATCAACAACAACTTGACATCTATTCAGAAAGACGAAGTATGGTTTGGTGGATTTGACAGCCACTTGTACGACGATGAGAATATCGAGTTAGGCGACGACTTGATTGACGAAGATGACTTGGAAGAGTACCACAATGAGTATGGCGTTGTGAGCAGCAGTGGTGGTGGCGGCAACAATGCCCATCGTCCATCCAACGGTGGCCAAGGAGATATCTACAACGACAGTTTTATTGGCACACCGACTGATTTGGTTGGAGCCGGTGACGATTACGACGGTAACTTTGGAGACAAGATCGACAGCAATGTAACCCACATCACGTTGGATACAAACATTTGGTTGAAGCATTGTGGAAGAATCTACAAGTGTGTTCGAGATGGTGTCATTAAAGTACTGATACCGTTGATTGTATTCCAGGAGTTGAGAGCCTTGAGAAAATCGCAAGAAGCCACTATCTCCGACGCGGCTACCAGATCAGTGATCATTGTGCGAGAGTTGTACTTGTCGAGAGAGATTGTTCCATTGAGGTTCGATGGTACGGTGGCCAGCGACATCAATGAAACGACTGAGTTTGAGAACAATTCGAGTTGGAGGTCCAATGTTGATGAGACAATATTGCATTCTGTCAATGAGCATGACGAAATGGGTAAGCGGTTGATGAAAGGATTGAACTTGAGATTGTCGAGCAATTCGCGAGACAATTACGGCAGAAGAGGAAGTTCGCACGATCCACCTATTTTGAATTCCCGCTTAGCGAAGCTATTCAAGTACTGCATCCTTATTACAGACGATAGAAACATGAGATTAAGGGCAAAGACAATTGGGTTGACGTCATTCCAAAGCAAGTGGTTGTTTAACCAACTTGAGAGTGTGTTTGCCGATAGGTGTATCGATTGATTTTCGTCTAAACGCAGCTGGACAACCCACACCCACACCCACACCCACACATACCCATAAGCATACACAGACAAGCACTAACAGACTTAAAAACGTTAAAGCACACATATACATACACTTCTATATACGTATACACATCATTTAGTAGTAGTCATTGTTTTCTACAATATAAAGCATTTTTAATTTTTTTTTCTTTCTTCCTTATTATATTGGTTAGTTTGAGGTTGTCCTTGTCCCCCCACATATAGACGTTTGAAACGGTAGGAGCAGGTAGGGACCCTCTCCGTAGGTGTTTCAGCTACCACGTTATCAACTAGCAACGAGTGTAGCGTATCGTGCGGTGAAACTTCTGACACGCACATGGCGCGATTTGAGATCAGAAGGGACATAGGTCGTGTAGATACGCCTAGTATCTTAGAAAGGGGGAGCCAGTCTAGATTCTGGCGGTTTTAGTCCACTTGAGCTGCCGCTACACGACATCTAGGTTCTCCCTTTCAATATGCCGCACCCGCTACATATGTGCCGTAGGAGTTATGTGTACCATGGTGCTTTCTCTCTCTCGTAAAGCAATACGTCTAAGAAAAAGAAATTCACCGTGGCCTTCGGATGATTGGTTGATCTGGGATATAGGGGGAGGCAGGATATTTTAATTAATTTAACTCAGAAGCGGTAAAAAGAACGGCGGATCTAGGGTGTTATTGGGGGTACAAAAGAAAACGCACATGTACATGTCCGTATACCGTTGTGAAGTAGAGGAAGGTAGAAAGGGAAGAAATGAAAAGAAATAACCGTGTGTGTGTGCCATGAGGTGTGTTTGGTGTGTGTTTCAGGATATCTCGAGGTTGCGGAATTTTTTTAACCTTTGACGATGATCATCGACGTCGGTTGGATAGAGGAATTTCATTTCATGATGTGTGTGCGAGGGGGAGGAATATTTGTTCGGGACTGGGCTGGCTGCTGCTTATCGAGGATGTTACAGTGTAACTTGAAATCAGATAATCCAACGTTACTGTTCTCCTGAAGTATGTGCTTGCAATAGGATTTAAAAGTGGAAGAGTGGAAGAGTGGAAGAGTGAAGTGAGAAAATTCTTAGTGATCTGTAACCACAAAAGCGAGCATCAAAGCGAAGAGAACAAAAGACAGAAAAATCTGGTGTGCAGTGGCTGTCCTGCATATATGCAGAGTGGGTTGTGAATTTTACCCAATTGGGCAAAAGCTGCAATTTACTGCCTAGTTGTCTTTTTACAGTTTACGACAGAATGCCTTTTGTTGTTGTGCGTCCAGCGTGGCACAAACACACAATGTCCCCCTACAAATAATTATTGTACTCACACAAGGTGGGAAGAAGAACACGGAGCTCACATTGATTCGCTGGTTTGCATTGTACAACAGCTGCATTCTAGACTCGCCTACTTTAACCTAGTCACTTATTACATCATCCTCGACAAATAATACAAAGGTGTTACATCCACAATCCCACAGATGCACACCATTATGTTTAGACAGCCCAAAAGGAAAGGGGGAACGTTATGAAACACAAAAAAATAAAATAACCACCAACAACATGGGTGGTGCACGACCTCACCACTATGTAGAAAAATTTCCACCCATTTTCTTGTTAACTTATTACGGCAAAAAATCAATATAAATACACTTATCCAATTCTCTTGGTCCAAAATTTTACTTCTCCTTGTAGCCTAGTAGAACTTTTATCCTATTCTGTTTAATTATACAATTAACCTTCCCTTCACTCCCTCCCCTCCAGTCCATTCCTTTATAACTACCAACTGTTCTTACAGTAAACATTCCCCCAGTCCATTCTTTTCAATACTAAAACAGACTAACCCATTCCACTCCTTAAATAACGAATACCCTTCACCCACATTATAACCTACATTCATTATGAAATTCTCATCGGTCTTAGTCTCTGCTATCTTGGCAAACTTGGTTGCCTCTGCACCAATCAAAACCGTCGTTGTCACCGCTTACACCACCGTGTTGGTTGACTCCAAGGGTAACACCCAATACGAAACTGCTGCAGCTCCGGCTCCAACTTCTACTTCCGTTACTGCCCCTGCTGCTGCCACTCCAGTCCAAACAGTCGCTCAAGAAACCACCGAAGCCGAAGCTCCAGTCGCCAAAGCCGCGGAGACCACCGCTAACGGAAACCTCTTTGACTCTTTCAAGTCCTGGTTGAACCCAGCTGAAACCACCTCCACCGTCGCTCCAACCACCTCACAACTCGCTGAAACCACCACTTCTGCTCCAGCTCCAGTTGAAACCACCCCAACCACCACCTCCACTTCCGCCCCAGTGCAGACCTCCAGCTCGTCATCCGCTCAACCAACCGGCTCCTTGCAATCCGGTGAAGGTACCTACTATTCCGCCGGTTTGGGATCCTGTGGTATCACCAGCTCCGACACCGACTACATCATTGCTGTTTCCCACGAATTGTACGACAAGTTCACCGTCGGCGGCAACCCAAACAACAACTCCTTGTGTGGCAAGAAGATCAGAGCCTTCTACAACGGTAACTCCGTTGACGTCACCGTCGTGGACAGATGTGAAGGATGTGCTTACAATGATTTGGACTTCTCTCCTTCCGCTTTCGACCAATTGGCTTCCCAATCCTTAGGTAGAATTGATATCACCTGGGAATGGCTCGATTAGAGAGTTAACTCAATTCAGTTCATAGGTTGTTTTTTTGGTTTTATAGAAAATTGTTAGGTAAGAATAAAAATTAGTGTAACCTTGGGAATTTGTGTTGTGAGAAATGGAATCTGTTGCAAGATGTGGTCTTGAGTGCACGACTATTCGTCACGTGACGTTATTTAACTTTTCGTAGAAACATTAACGACATCCAAACTAAAGATTGGAAACTCTCCATCATGTGTATCGTACCTCACAACAGCCATTCTGAACCTCTCCAACGTCATACCATCGCTGTGCTTGCCTGGTTGTAGAATTCGACCCCATTAGTTTTTTTAACCTCATCAAAGAACAAGGAAAAAAAAAAAACAGGGCAAAAAAAAACACAATCTGTTGCCAATTCCTTTTTGCTTTCACACTTAACCAACACAGACCATGGGAGTTCCAGCATTATTCAGATGGTTGTCTAGAAAGTACCCTAAGATCATCTCTCCCGTGATAGAAGAAGAGGAGCATGAAATCGGGGGAGCACGGTACGAGGATCCGAACCCAAATGGAGAGATCGATAACTTGTACTTAGATATGAATGGTATTGTGCATCCGTGCTCCCATCCGGAACACAAGAAAGCGCCCGAGACAGAAGACGAGATGTTCTTGGATATATTCACGTATACTGACCGAGTATTGATGATGGCTAGACCGCGTAAGGTCTTGATGATTGCGGTTGATGGTGTTGCGCCTCGAGCCAAGATGAACCAGCAGCGTGCGAGAAGATTCAGGGCGGCCCAAGACGCCAAATTGAAGAGTCAGCAGTTGGAGATTGAAGTCAAAGAGAGGGAGATGCGCGGGGAGGTTATTGATGATGCGATCAAGGGCAAGAAACAATGGGACTCGAACGCAATTACTCCTGGTACGCCATTTATGGATAGGTTGGCTGAAGCGTTGAGATACTGGGTGGCTTATAAGTTGGCGAACGACCCGGGTTGGGCTAATTTACAGGTTATCATCAGTGACGCCACAGTTCCTGGAGAGGGTGAACATAAATTGATGAACTTTATCCGTTCGCAGAGATCAGACCCACAGTATGATCCAAACACCAAACATTGTATATATGGGTTGGATGCAGATTTGATTTTCTTAGGGTTGGCTACTCATGAGCCTCACTTTAGGGTTTTGAGAGAGGATGTGTTTGCTAAGCAGGAAAAGAAGTTTACTATCCGTGATCAAATTGCTGAAGCGAAGTCAGATGGTGTCAAGACGAAAAAGGAAGAGAGAAAGCCGTTCTTGTGGTTGCATGTGAGTGTGTTGAGAGAATACCTTCAAGTTGAGCTTTATGCTCCTAGAATGCCCTTTCCGTTCCAATTAGAGCGTGCTATTGATGATTGGGTGTTTCTTTGTTTCTTTGCCGGTAATGATTTCTTGCCTCATTTGCCAAGTTTGGATGTCAGAGATAACGGTATTGATACGTTAGTGCAGTGTTGGAAAAGAAGTTTATCAACGCTCAAAGACTATGTCACCTGTGATGGTAAATTGAACTTGGAAAGTGTGGAGATTTTGATGGCTAATTTAGCCACCAGAGAGGATGAGATATTTCAAAAGCGACATGCTGCTGAAGAAAGGAGATCTGAAAATAACAAGAGAAGGAGAATGGCTATGCAGCAGGAGCAAGCACTTAAAGATATTTACTTGCCCACTGTCTCTAAGGGTAAGGATAAAGCTCCATTGAATGCTGATCAGAATATGCCGTTGATGGATACGCAGGGGAACGTCGTTGAAGGGTATGCCAATTTGTCCAACAGCGATATTGTTCAGAACAGAGCTATCTTGACCAAGGCTAACATGGCTAACAATGAAGCTGCTGCACAGTTGAAGAAATTGATTGACTCCAAAAAGACACAGGTCAGTGCCATTCAAGAACAAGTTGACTCGGAGCAAATGACACCTACAGATTCTTCATCGATGGCAACATCTGAATCTGAGGTTGAGACACCAGCATCAGAAGCGTCTAAGAAGAGAAAGTTCAAGGAAGTTGACGACGCCAACTTGGATCAAGATGATGTTAAATTATACGAACCAGGATACCATAAACGTTACTACGAGATTAAATTCCACTGCACATCAGATGAAGAAATTGAGAAAACCAGAAGAGAGGTGGTGGCACATTATGTTGAAGGTATTGCTTGGGTGGCAATGTACTACTACCAAGGTTGTCCGTCATGGACATGGTATTTTCCATACCACTATGCGCCATTTGCTGCCGACTTCACCAACTTGAAGGAACTATTCCCTGATGGAGTCAAGTTTGATTTGGGTCAACCATTCAGACCGTTTGAGCAATTAATGTCGGTGTTGCCGGCTGCTTCGGGCCACGCATTACCTAAGGTCTTCCGTGACTTGATGTCCAACCCTGATAGTGAGATCATTGACTTTTATCCAGAAGAGTTCGAAATTGATATGAATGGTGCGAAAATGAGTTGGCAAGGTATTCCATTGTTGCCATTCATTGACGAAAAGAGATTGTTGAGCGCTGTCCAGAAGCAGTACGATTTGTTGACTCCAGAGGAGAAGGACAGAAACACCAACAAGAAAGCTGAGTTGTTTATATCGTCGACTAGCAAGAACTACCCTAAATTCTGCGAAAGCTTATACAAAGAAGACAAGGAGAAGGTCGACTTCAAGTCTGGTAAAAGTGGCTTGGCTGGTACTGTTATCAAATTGGACGCTTTCAAACCTGAGGGAATCTTCAAGTTCCCATTGAATGAGGGCCACATGCCAGATGTTGACAACAAGGAGTACTTCCAGGCTACTTATGAGTTCCCCAAGAAGAAGACTGGTAAGTCTATGATACTAAACGGCCACATTGCTGCAGTGCCTACATTATCCACTGCTGATAAGAACGATCTTATTTACCAATTGGACAAGTTCAATAATAACCGAAGGAATGGACCAAATGGTGGCGGCAGATTCAGTTCTGTGCAAGACAATGCAGGTTATGTGAATAAAGGACCAGCTGGTAAAGAAATCTTTAAGATGTACTCCATGAGAAGAGGAGGATACAGGTCGTACTTGCAGTATTTGGCCAATGGGAAGCATCCAGATAATCACCATACGCCACACCCACAACAAAATCAATACCAAGCTCCGAACACTCAGCGATATAATAGTGGTGGAGGACACCGAGGAGGATATGGCAACAACAGGGGATACAACTCTGGCTACAATAACACCAGCAGATTCCAGGGCGTGCCTAACAACAACAGCGGTGGATACCAAGGAGCTAAACGGACGGGATTCCTCCCACCAAAGCCATCTATATAACGAATGCATTATTACTGTTAACGTCTATAGACCCTAATGTATGATATATAACTTCCATGAATGTTGCGTATTGTCAGTCACACGGATTCTGACCTGTTGCTCGTCGGATGTCTCAGGTAACGCTACGATTCTGCCATCAACGCAAAACCGTCTCTGTATCAACGGTGCCGCATTCCTAACGCTCAACACTATATCATCCCCTGGACCAAGCTTCTTGTAAACCACATCTGGATTCTCCACATGACTGCCGCGATCATACACCTGTTTCATGATATCCATAATATACGCACCATCACCCAGTTCCTCCCTCGTGTTGAACGCAACAAGGTACAACTCGTCCTTCAAGATATCACCCTTTGGGGAGATCTCAAACGTCGGCTCGAACTTCCTTGACGACACAACTAGCCAGTACGCAAACGGCCCAGCGACTTTCACATCGCCGTCGTTAATGGCCGTCTCACCCTCGTACTTCTGAACACGGTTGAGGTTCTGGAACGCTGCGATCTGGAACCGCTCAAGGCCATGCTTGCGGAGCTCCGGGGTGTCGCTGTCGGCCACGAGCGACGCGTGGAACGCCCAGGATAGAACAACTATGAACTTCAAACCATGACGCAGCACCACCCCGTGCGGCTCGTCGTGGAGCAAGTACTGGGAATGTGCCGGGAACTGGACGTCATAGAGGTAGAGCGGCAGCGTGGAGGCGTTGGGACGAAGGAGTCTGTGGATGGCGTCAAGGGGGGTGGTTATGTCGAGGGAGAGCGCGAGGCTGTTTCCCGTGCCACCAGGAATAGGGAATACGGTGATGTTGCTGCCTTGGCTGTCTGGCAGTAAGCCATTTATGAACTCGTTGATGGATGAGTCGCCACTGATGAAGAGGATCGTGGTGTTGGTGGGGCCTGGCTGTAAGTCTCTTGCAAAGTCGGCGATTGATGTCGGGGATGTGGTTCGGTAGATCTCGTGTGTGACGGAGAGCTCCGAGAATAGCGGAGCAATGAGGTCGTTGTAGATGTCTTTTGATTGGCTTCGTCCAGTCCCTGAATGGATTGAGTCAATGACGATTACTTTGTCGGTGAGGTATGAAGGGAGTTGGGATACGGTGGTTGTGGTGGTGCTCTCTGCCGTGGTGTTGACGTAGTACGCGCCGTCCTTCTCTCCAAACTCAATTGTGAATTTTTTGGGCTCGTAGAAGATTGTATGAACGGACATGGTGATTTTGGTCTGTGAATTGGTGTTGATAAAGGGTTGGCAAATAAAGGGGATTCTTCCTGATTATAAGGCTCTCTTTTTTTCCTAGTTGGTGAGCCACACTTTATCTCATCCAACACAATAACACGGTAAACGGAGATAAACTAAGCTTTTTATCCGCATGTACAGATGGTTAAAACAAGTCACATTCTGGTTTACACCTGAGTTTACCCCTTAAAACTCGTCCCAGGTTATCACATTGTTGCAACAAGAAATGTATAAAAAGGGAGTACGTCGTCCAATTCAACCACTCTTATCTTTTCTGGACGCCTCCTTCTTCATCAATCTTTCCAACAATGGATAATTACTGCGAGCAAGTAGTTGTTTTCAAAAGAAAGGGGGCAGACCATTGTGGGATAAGATGTACGAGGAGGACGAAGAGTATGGAGTTGAGTTTAAGATCGTTGATTACGAGGATTCGGACGACATTAGGGATTTTTTGAAAAAGAACGAGCTCAACCTTTACATAATTCAAATCAAGTCGAACGAGCTTAGATTGCAATGCAATGAGAGTCCAATTGAAGACCACTGTTTGTTGTCTATTGCTGGACCAGGGATCAATGACTTTTTCTTCCTCGATGTGGCTACGGAAAAGGGTCCTTATCACAGGTTTAAAAAGCAAATGCTGAAGCACACTGACCACTCTAAATGCGCTATTGAGTAAGTGATTGTTTAGTTGTTTGGCAATTTATAGGGATTACGAATAACACGCAATGTATACTTGACAGGGTGGACCCTTTTCTCTCCCTCTAAAAAATATCGTCGTCCCCTGAGTTGTCACGCCTCGAAATGTGGAAGTTGTTGAAGAAATTTCGGCAAGCAAAATCTTCTCCAGAACATGCTAACTTGCTTTTTTCATAAACCACTCAAAATGTCGTCGATTATGAAGAGTATATTGTTATTTTCAAGAGAGCTAGGTGCAGACCGCTCCCTAAGTTCTTCTACGAATCTGAGTTCTTCGCACAGTACAAAATCATCGACTACGACGATATTGAGTTTGTCAAGGACTTTGTGAGTACTCATGTGGTGATCACTTACGCGATTCAAACGAGAACAAGCTAGGTTAGAATACAATGTTCTGAGTATGACATGGATTTCCACATTTTGATTGACTTAGACGACGAAGATGAGGAAGAATTCGCTTTCTGTGCTATGTTAGGCCATGGTAATATTGATGATACACTTGAGCCCCACATGGAAGATGAATATGACCACTCCAAGTGTGCTATCGAATAGACGTGTATGTATACGTGTTTGATAAATAGATAAATAAATGCGGAATTCCCTTTAGCTGTCCTAATAAGCATTTTGTGACATCTCGTTTATTGGCATAGACTGTTACACAAAAGCGAACTGTCATTTTTTCCTTCCATGGGTCTTTATATTCATTCAGCCCCGATTTGAAATTGCGAACATTTGAACAATGAACAGGATTACAACAATCGCCAAAGACCGAGTAGATTGCTCATGCGATTATCTAATGAAATCACCACATTCAGGGCCAGTCACTGGGGTGCGTGACCTTAGCTCTCTGCCCATGGATACTTAGGCTCGCCTAAAACAAGTTCCCTTCTCTTTGAGATCGATCAGCGCAGTCGGCATGGACTTACATTGGCAACGAAGGGTCTTCACGACAGGGATCCTAGTACTGTTTCATCAGTCGCTTGGCTACTTTTTCTGGGGACTTGCACCGATGCGTGCAAGAGAAACGCTTACCCCAGGACTTTCACGTCAAATAGGTGGCTGAAGTCCTGTTGTCTCAACAACCTAACCCTTGAATGATGCCAACACAAGTAAACGTACCGTAGGTTTCCGACATCCCTTATGTCTTTTCGTAATACAGCATTGCCTCTTTTGTATTGTTTTATTCTGCTTCTCAGTCACATTCACCATCCACAAATTTTACGAGTTTTGTGATTACGTAAGCACGTTGACGTCGGTCAAACGTAGCCAAACATATATAAATAGGGCAGCCGTTCCCTCGACAATAAGGGAGGTTCAGGTCGTTTGTTCTCCATCAACAAGCTCTCATGAAATACATCCTGCTTATAATATTCCCAATCTTGTCTTTATACGTGTTTTCTCACCCGCTTTTCATATCTGACGCCTTGGCTGTTTCAAAAAGAGCTGGTGGTGGTGGTGGCGGCGGCAGAGGCGGTGGTGGTGGTAGCTCAAGCAGCAGTTCAAGTAGTTCTAGCAGTGGTTCAAGAGGTAGTTCAAGTGGTTCAAGTGGTTCAAGTGGTTCAAGTGGTTCAAGTAGTGGATCCAGAGGTGGTTCAAGCGGCTCTAGCTCCAGTGGAACAAGAAATTGGGGTAATAATCAATATCATTGTTCAGGCAACAGATGTGGATACGGCAATTACTATGCTCCCACGGCTGCTGCTGCCGCTGCGG